>VWZZ01001749.1:1155-70449 GCA_013399095.1 Psophia crepitans | reverse complement strand
ATATATAAATATATATATATCTCCAAGACAAGGGAAATGTAGACTTCATAAACATGGCTGTATAATTTTGATTTTTTTGAATACATTGTGTTTCTATATTTTTTGAAGACGAAAGGTATGTACTTATTATAAAGGCATTTCTTCTAATTCTTCTCCTTTTTTGTTTTGTTTCTTCTTTTTTCCTTTTTTTTTCCCCTTTTGTTATAGCAACTATTTGTTGTGCTTCCTTGGTGACAGTTACTGTTCAATGTAGGCTGTGACTTGCGCTGCTTTTTTTAGAGAGCACTTGGCAAACAAGAAATGCTTCTAGCTGTATTTGTATGCACTTGTTTCTTTTTTTTTTCTCCTTTTTTTTTTTAAATGCCAAATACACTTTCTGACATTGTAAAGATTGCCTTACTGTCTGTGATTCCTTATTCCTGGCCCCTGTCCTGTAGAGCTGGTCGCATGCAGGCTTGGTCTGAGGCGGTTGGGGAGAAGAGTGGCTAGCCGAAGCGGGGGTGCCCTTTGCCATCCCGCCGGCCAGGCGAGCTTAGGGAGCAGGAGGGCTTTCTCCCAGAAACGCGTGGCTCGGGTTGCGATGGCAGGTCTGCCAGATCCAGTCCCCAATTCCTCCGCGTTTCTCGAGGGAAGTTGCCTTCAGAGCAGGATGCGGAGAGGTGTCCGAGAGGCGCTGTTGAGTTAGGGATTTCTGGGTTTGTTTGGTTTTGGTTTGGTGGTGGTTTTTTTTTTTTGCTTTGTTTTGTTTTGTTTTGGTTTTTTTTAAGGCAAAGTTGACCGCAGTTCACGTGATCGGTTGTAAGATTACAAAACTGCATTTATTTACCAATTACATACCATAACATGGAATTTTGATAACAACCTTAATTACATGATTGTCAAAGGCGCCAGCGTAGCGCTGCCATCTCTGAAGGTCTTCAGCGTCACTTCTGGGGCTTTTGTGTCTTTGGACAGAGCTGGGGAGGTGGGGGAGAGAGACTGATGATTATTATTATTATTTTTTAAAAGAATTTAATTTTCAGATAGCACAGGTGGACTTTGAGTTTGCTTATCAGTCACCTCTAGCGCTGTTGCTATTGTTACTATCGCTGAGCCGGTATTTCCAAGTAGTGGCAGGTACAGCGTGGTACAGTGACAGCGGTGACTGAGGCTCTGCCAGATTGCCCGTGGGCATATCAGTGACAGCCCAAATGTGGGTGGAGGAAACCTGTAATTTCCTTATTACGTGTGCTTGAAACAAACCTACTGCTATTCTTTGAAAATGAAAATATAAACTGGTTGAAATGAAAGCAATTAGGGCTGCACATAATGGCCCTGGCCCTGCCTTTTAAGCTACTTTGGAGAACTCTTTTGTAAAGCCACTTCTTTTGATCACGCTTCTGCATCACCGAGCAGACTTCTAAAATCAATAAATCATTGGTTACTAGAAATAGTTTGAGTCTTATAGTGATGTTTTTTGTGCTGTTTATAGTTCGTTGGCAACGCTGCAGCTGTACGAGCCCTTCTTTTGAGGTGTTTATAACTTGGTTATAAGCGTTAGTTTCCGAGCACAAGGGTGGCGAGGTCGTCCCTTCCCGGGGACGGGCTAATAAACACTTTCAGTGTCGGAAGAGGAGGAGGAAAGATGTGTTCAGCCAACTATAATTTGAAGAATTTTGGGTGCTTTTTAGTCAACTGTTCTTATTGTGATAATGTTCAGACTGCAATTTAATGCAGAGTAGATCTTTTTTGGAAGACTACTTTTTTCTTTTTTTCTTTTTTCTTTCTTTTTTTTGAAAGAAATGGTCATTATTAGTATTTGAAGATCAGAACTGCACATGCACAGTAATTTTTTATGAAGTGTTGAATGAGCACACCCACTACATTGTGTTCCATATTACAGGTCAATGTAATACTAGATAAGACTTGCATGATAAACAAATTCATTGAGTCAATATTGCGCATTAAGACTTATACCTATAGTCAAGATTGGTGTCTTATGTAAACACATTTAGCCAATTTGAAGAAAACGCACATTATATATATATATACCTATATATACCTATATATAAAAAAAAACAACTGTAAAGGATTCTTTGGAACCACTATGATCTGTGTAAATGTGTATTTAGGCACTTTATTAAAAAAAATGGATTTTGAGCTGATAGATGGTAACAAGTTCTTCAAAGTTGCTTGGCATGATACCTCACATGGGATGAAGCTCATGTTTTTGATTAAGGTGCTATCCCTACTCTTTAAGAGAAGCAAAACCGAAAACCCAGAGCCTCCCTAAAAAGCCCCCCCCCCCTTTTGTGTTATCAGGTGGCTCAGCTCTGAGCCTGTGAAGGGGGAGACCTGCTCCTGACAAAGTGTACCCCTGTTTTGGGGCCGAGTGACATTGGTGTGACTGGGCAGAGAGGCCGGTCCCCATGCCATGCCCCTGAAGGGGGCGGTGCACCTTCCTCCTCCTCCCCGCTGGCTGCCCCGCTGCCTCAGCTCTGGGACCCCTGGAGAGGATGGAGACTCCCCAGCACCGCGGTGATGCAGGGAACAACGCAGCTGGAAAAGAAATGGCTTGCGGTGGCTACACTTGCTCAGCTGATGTTCAGCCCCCCCCCAGACCCTGGCCAAGTCTAATCTGCACAACAAAACTTTGGAACTGCAAGAGGAAACACACACACACACACAAAAAAAAAGTTGAAAAAAAGTTAAAATCTGAGGGTGTTCATAAATAGCTCCTTTTTCTCACATTCAATGTTGGTTTTTTTCCTTTTTGTTGCTTTATTGAGTTACACTCTGGTGGATTCTCCCTTGATTCCAGTTTATTCCTGGGCTACAAGCTTTTTTCTTCTTTTTTTTTTTTTCTAAATTATTTTGAAGTGCTTTAGCTACCACAGTGCTACTGTTACTATTCCTTTTTAAACTTTTTAAAAGGTGATACTGTAATTTGTGTAGTATTAAAAGTGTTTTAACGAAGAATGTGGGATTTTATTTTTTTTTTCAAACTCACTTCCATCACTTTTTTTTTCGAAGATATTTTTTCCTAGCAGAGCACCTGCATGGTGCTTTTGTTGAAAGCTGCTGAACTAACCTCTTGCCGGTTTTACATTTTTTCTTTTTTTTACTTGGGGCACTACATATAAGGAAACTAGGAGCTTTAAGTACTTCTTGCACTTTTTTTGTATATATAAAATATTAAACTCAAAAAAGCTATAATTGCCCAAGTGCAATATTACTTTTTAATTATTTTTTTAATGCTGTTTCTGACACTTAGTTGCAAATGGGTGGTGGTGCGGGGCAAGAGGGGTTGCACGGAGCCAGTGGGTATAGAAGTGCCCTGCACCCGGGTCCCGAGGGTGGGAAAGGCGCCGCACAAGGGAGGCTTTGACCGGTTTTGCGGTGGCCTCAGAAAACCTGGCATGTTTGGAGCTCTCTTTATAGATGTGCTGTAAACCAGGCCATGGCAACCGCGTGTTTTTATGAACCAGCACTTGGGCGAAGGGTATAAATACATTTGAGAGTGCTCTCTAGTGGCTTGTTATGTCAACAGAGCCCCTGGATCCTTTCTTCTGTGCCCGGGCCAAGCCCCGCTCATCCATCCTGCTGGTGGGGCGGCAGCTCTTGGCAGGATGGGATGGGATGAGATGGGATGGGATGGGGCGGGATGCTGCTCCTGGGACACCCAGCCACCTGCTCACCTGCAGGGTGGCACCTGCCCTGCCAGTTGCACCCGCTCCCCCTGTGTCATTCACCCCTAAAGTGGGGTGTCCAGGGGGTTATGGCAGAGCTGCAGTCCCTGCACGAACACAGCCTCTGTTCAGGTGGGAAGAGGAAACATTGGACCGTGTGGAAATTAATGGCACCAGCAGTAGCTGAGCTCATCGTAAATCGAGACGTTTGTAGCCCTGACTCCTACTGCTTCAGCACGTGCTTTGCCACAACAGGGCTGCAGACGGGAGGCGTCCAGTAATTCAGCTTGAAAAGGCTCGGCCCTCAGCATTGTGTGTTTCTCCTCCTCCAGTATTCACATTTAGGTACCTCCAGCTGCATCTTCTGAAACATAATTAAAAAAAAACCCCTTTCTCCAAGTAGACTCCCATTTGTTCAGATGCCACAGTCCTGTCCAGTATAAACTACACCTTCAAGTCTGTGCTCCCAGAGAGTGAGACAAGGAAATAACCAAAAAACCAAGAAAACTTTCCCCCCGTGTTAAAACAAGGTGGGCCTGGGCAATGCATGGGTTCACTTCATGCAGCCGGCGCTGCGAAAGGCCCAGCGGCCTGCCCCTGGGTCCCGTGTAGGCCAGCAGGACTTCTGAGTCACCCTCCTTCCCTCGCCCTTTGTTCCCAGGGGCAGGACGCCTTTCCTCTGCCGTGGCCCAAGGTCAGGCAGCGGCAGCAGATGAATGGAGTGCCTGCTTATCCACTTCATCACCCCGGGCTCCCCGCGCTGCTGCTCTGCTCCGGAGGTAACTGTTTCACTGCCTCTGGGCAGCCTCCGGAGCAAGCCCTGTCCTTCCAGCACTAAGTTCAGATTTGAGTCACCGAGCTCCTTGAAAGGGCGAACCCTCCTCAAGCCTCCCTTCTGGGAAAGCAGGAACGCTCATGTCTCCCATAGACATCTCCTAAGTGCATGTTAGTGTCCGTACGTCTGTCTTGTCTGGTTGGCATAGGTGCACTGAAGACGGGGCAATAGCTCTGCAGTTATTTTCATAAACAATCACCTAACTTTGCTTTTCTTTCTGCCACTGGAGACCGTTTTGTAGCGGTTGGTATAGCAGAGCGCATGCTAAAACCCAAAATATCGCATCAAGTGGAAGCACCCTATAAAACAAACTCACAGACCAGATGGGAAAAGTTCACAAAAGCTTCCCGCTGTAATAGGTGTGTCTTCCTTCCATCACCTTTGAATCAGCAAACACTGCGAGAAGCATCGCTGCTCCTTAGCTCCCACCTGCACACAGCCCGTACAGTGCCCAGCCATGCCCCCCGCCTCGGGCTCCCCTTCTTTGCCTGCCCCGACCTGCCGCCACTTGCTCCTGTGTTCCCCAGCCCTGGGGTATCCCCATCCCACCCTGGGGCACACTGCCTGGGGACTAGCTGCAAGGCTACAGGGCAGCAGGGTCCCATCCTCGGGGAGAGCTGTGGCTTCCCTGGGAAACCTCCGGTTTTCAGGGAGACCTCAGCCGCTGACTCGGGGAAGGAGGGTATTCACCGTTCCCTGCAAAAACGCCAAGTGTGCATTTTCTTTTACCCTTTTCCACTACAAAAATTATTCTTCCTCCCTGCCCCAGAGATGCCTCGTGCTTGGTTTTTTGGTTTGTTTTTGGTGTGTTTTTTTTTTCTTCTGGCAACCATTTAAAAACAAACAGAAGATGAGTAAACAGAGATGAAAGGGGTTATTGGTTCACCAGGTCACTTCCTTGCAGCGGGGAACGACTCCTCCCGTTCCCGACTGCCGGGCTGGAGCGGCTGTTTGGCAGCTGGGAAGTGGGCAGGCGGTGGGCTGGGGCTGGGGGCCTCACCCTGCCACCCACTCGGCCACAGGCACACGAAAGCAAGCTGGACTTTCCCCTTCTCCCTCCCGTGCTTTTGGATTTTTTAAGTCTTTCGCGTCCTTATGAGCTGAAGGAGACACTTTTNGGCCGTAAGGAGCCACTTTTTTTTTTTTCCAAATAGAACCCCTTAAATATTTTTTTTCCACCAGAACTCTAGATTTTCTCCAATCCTTTCTTATAGGAGTGTCATTTTCTCCAGCTGTCCAGTAGCAAGATGACTTACAGATATTAGGCAACAACTGCATAGTGGAATGAGGCATTTAATTTTGTCCAGACTGTTTACAACCCTCTCAATTTTTTGTCTTACTTAATTCAGCTGCTGTTAAGCAGTAGGAACAAATAATTTTCTTATTTGCAATGCATCACCCCTCAGCTGATAGAAACCTCAAAAATGAGAGTACTGTAGGAAAGACTTGGATGGGAGCAGGGGAAGGTGATGCTGAACATCACCTTTCTTCACAAAAATCAGGAAATAAATCAGCTCCTGCACACTGACTCATGTCTTTGCAGATCCTACTTCATGCATTGCAATGAAGCCAAACCAGCAGAAGCACCACCTTTCCCATTGCACTTTCAGACCGATTTGGACTGTAATAATTAAAAAGCCAAAAAACCCACTAAATTCTGTATGATTTTGTGGTGGTGATTGAATAGAGGTCAGTAATTTTCACTATGAGAATACGGGTAGGGCAACCCACCCCTCAGAAATTACAGAAGGCGAGTATTTCTTTTTCCTTGCAGAAAGTACTGTCCTATCTTTATCTGCTCTGGGCAACGAAACACTTCATGCCGTAGCGGTGCCGGGTATCGGCTTCCCTGCACCTGGGAAGAAGGGGGCTGGATGGGCCCTGCTGGGGCTTTAACTTGTCATTCCAGAGACTCTAATTAGCTCAAAATTTCTGCTCAGACATCTAAGCTGCACCTTCTAGCTTTCCCGGAGGAAACAAACAATGATAAACAGCATGAATGGATGTTTTTTAGCTGTGCTTTTTAAGGGCTGTTTTGATGATGACATTGTTACCGTGAAAGTCCTTCTATTTGTGTAAGCCCTCTGCTTTTCTTTGGGGAGACAAATAACCTGTGCCTGTAAGCGAACTCACTACTTTATACCCTCGTATAATATTTTTATAATCCAGATGACTATTTCACCTCACTGGTTCTGCTTCTTTTGGGTTACTGTGGGTCTTCGCCTGGATCTCTGTGTCTGATCATATTAAAATTAACTTGCGAAGCTGGAGGTCTGACTTCTGTTCCTCTCCTCCATAATTGGGTTATTTCCTGATACCTACCTCTTAACGGGGAGGCTTTCCAGGTAGCAAGACTTTCTGGGACGGCAGTGGGTGGTTAGTCATTTGGCCTCCAGCCACCCCTCGGGGAGGACTCACAGCAAGGGCTCTGCAGGTTTTGTGCGGTCCCGGCGCTGGTGGAAGGTACAGACCAGCAGCCTGGCTCGACTGTCCTGCCTCCTGGTTATCTTCCGAGCAGGAACATTTTGAACTGCAGCGGCAGCATGTGTTTCTTCATCCTGTGTCACAAAAAGTTTCCTGACATTTAGTGTTTTGGGGTGGATCCCTTCCTTTTCTGCTAAGAGTGTCAATTTCAGTGCTGCTTTTGATGGATAACAGTCCACGAAGTGCTGGAGCAACACCAGTAAATCTGGTTTGCGTAGGCAAGCTTCCGGGCTCCCTTTTTAGCTACACCCTGGCTGCGTAGGGACAGGGTTACCTGCCCTGCCCTACCAGCCTCCCCTCGTCCTTATCCCCTGCTGCTGGCAGTGCTCTCCTTGGGGCAGCACCTTCAGAGGTGCCTGCAGGGGAAGGGGCTGTGGGACGGGATTGGGTTCTGGCCATGTTTGCCCTTCACACTGGGTTCAACCTCAGGGCTCGCTTAGGCTCTTCCTGATCAGCTCCAAAGAGGTGCTGCAGCACTGCCTGTTTCATACTGATGGTGACCAGGGGGGTCACCTAGTGTCTCACGGGCCTGTCAAACACTATGCGTGTGGCTACTTTTGTTGGCAGAGGGCTTTTGCTTCCTATACTGAGCCTAATTTTATTACAGGTTTTCAGCTCCTGCATGGGAACTTCACACAAGCCCCTCTGAAAGCTGAAGCAGTGTTTAATCCCGAGGAAGAGGTACTGGTGCTGCTCCAACACAGGCTTCTTTTGGATGTGAAAGGCAACGGGCAAAGAGGGGTACCGGGTGCATTTGAGGTTGTTGAACATGGAGCCAGGCTGTGTTTCTGGGTGAAATGTGTGTTCTCCACCTTGCCTTGAGTTCCCCTCCTAAGCAAAACTCTGATGTAGGTCAGTGAAAGCAGGACTGCAAGATCTGTTCCTCTTTCATTTTGTTAATTTTCAAGAAGGTGACGGTAATGAAGCACCCTTTCTGGTTACTGCTTACGGCCAAAACCCAGTATTGCTTCCGTAAAGCAGTTTGCAACTGACTCGAGTCAAAAAAGCAGCCTGATTTCAAAGCAGTGATAAAGGACTGCAGTGAGACTGTCTAATTAAAAAAAAAAAAAAAAAGAAGGCTAAATTAGGTGCCATCCATCCCTGCTTCTTTCTGTTGACTGTAGGAGCTGGAAGCTAGCTGGTCTAAACTGCTCATCGCTCCTTTGAGCTAAGGCCCAGGCTGGCATCAGCAACAGGCTGGCGATGGTGGTCTGAAATTAATCCCTCTTGCTCGGATGGTACACGGCACGCTCCTTCAGGTGCCCCTCCTCCCATCACATCTCAGTAACCAAACTTCGGGTTTTGTCATGGTACCCACGAGCGTATCGATTAGGGTCCGTATTGCCAGGAGCTGCTGTACAGTCGGGTGAGAGCGGTTTTAGGCTAACTGGGTGCAGAGGAAACGGTAAGCGATACATGTAAAACACAACTAGTGCCTTCTGGGTTTCATTTGCTTTTAAAATGGGCTTAAGGAAAGCAAAATAAGGTGAATTTTCTCTCAGGGCAAAAAGCAAAGCTCATCTTTTAGGTATGGAATTGCTATCCCTTAGCCAGCTTAAAAAACAAAGCAGAAAAAGTGATCTTTTTCTTCTGCAATCCCACCACCCTCTAATCCTGAGCTGGATCCCATCCTGCCAACAACCCTGTCATTGACTTCTCCAGCTCCACGGGAGCATCCATGTGGGTAAGGTTTCACCAGAAGTGCAGGAAGGATCAGGCCCTAAAGGTAAACGATGAGTTACAACGCACAGTTTTGCTCTAATTATTTATAAGAAATCATGTCATTATGAATAGGTTTTTCAGTTAAATGTATTGCTAGCATTATGCTATTACTTATTCATAATTAATTAAATCATAGCAGATTTCTATGTTATTATCTTTTCCATATACTATAAATAATTCAGAAGAACTGTTGGTTCTTTCAGGGCACTTGGTATGTGCAGATAAGGCGAAGGAGCAATCTGGGCCTGAGCAGGGCAAAGCTGCTCCGTCCTGAACTTTCTCACCAGCACGTCTTTAGACAAATGAGAAGGCGAGGGGCAGGGAGTGGTCAGTGAGTGAAATAAAGCGCTGGTTCCTGTCATCAGCGATGCAGGGCTCCTGGCTCCACGCAGGGCATCTCCTGGCTGCTTTTCAGAATAACCAGGAGGAACGTGCAGGGCTGCGAGTGAAGGACTTGAGCTGTCACTGATCCACCAGTCTGCATTTTCTCCACTATATTTGTTTGGGCCTTGAAGTAAAATGGAGAGTGGTTGACTTATTTTTTTGTTGTTGTCGTCACTGCAAGCTTCATTGGCCTTTTCAAAAATGAGCAAGGAATGTTGTTGGAAAATTCACATTTAAACTACATTTAGAAATGTATGTGTGAGGGATCATAATGATTTGTTTCAAGTTATTTTACCTGGGAAATATAATCCTTATTCATGAATACGAAGAGAAAAAAACCCCCACATTTCCAAGCAGAAGTTCATGTGTATTTTAATACTTTACTCATTGGGACTGGCATCTCACTGATTTATAATAAATAAGAAGGGCTGGGCGAGTTTCTTGAAGCCATTTATTAATGTTGCTGTCTCCTTAGCTGTGTCCTAATGGGAAAGAGGTTTGTGAATCCTCGGATGCGAACCGTGCCAGGATGGGGGGGGGGGTGACTGGACTCTGGTAGTGGGGAGTGCTCCATCACCACTGAGCCTGATAGGGACCTGACAGAGGTGGGAACTGGGGCAAGCGTAACTGGGCCAGGCCTGTGGAAGGTGCAATAAAGTCGGGAACTGCTACAAAGTTGAGGAAATTAAAAGAATAAGCCTGAGAACTGAGCTGAAGCAGTGAGCTTCATTCGGATGACTGGATATGCTCCCTAAGTGATCTCCTGGCTGCTGCACGCCTGTGCTGCACAGGTGCATTTACACCTCAGGAAACATTCGCCCATCAGGGCTGTGGGGAAATCCCTCAGGAATAAGGCTGGCCACCAGGCCAGGGCTGGCTGCAGTTGAGCTGTGCTGAATGAAGGAGCTTCACGGCTGATCGTCTTCATCTCATTTTCCCACCAGGAAGAGGTGGGGAAGCACCTCATGGTGCCGAGCATTTTGGTGCCCACCGGGCAGGGGAGAATTGCAAATGGGGTGGCGTCACTTCAGCCGGGAGAGCAGCAGAAGGCGTCTCATCATAGTTGGAGAAGGCCTCGTCAGAGAAAGGAGGGCTGAGCAACGCCCTGCGCAGTTGCCATTTCTGCTGAGCGTAGCCTCCCCGTGGGACAGCTGGTCCTCCTTCAGCTCCTGCGGGATGAGCAGCACCTCGCCAGGCCTGACCCGGGTCTTCGCTCCCCCGTGTAAACCCTGGCTGTGCAGGAACTGCCGTACATTTGTGGCAGTGCAGCAGAGATGAGGATCCAGCCTCTGGGCGTTTGGAAGAGCTCTTCTCAGCAGTGCAGGAGGAAGCAGGGGACCTCCTGATGAAAGAGCATGGTTGGGTTTCTCAGTCTGGCAGACAGCACCGAAACTGTGTTGTTCTTGTTCTGAAGAATTCCCCAGCCATGCCGGGGAGTGGCACAGGGGAAGGAGCTGCAACATGATGCAACTCTCGGAGTGCAGCCGGGGCGGGTAAAGCTTACCGGAGCAGCTGGGGCCATTAACTCTCTGATCTCCCCCTTCACATTATGTCTGAGCTTTGTGTTACACCAGTCACTTCTGTGGCAGTTTCCTGAAGGAAAGAGACTCCATAGAGATTAAAAAAACAGAGAAAGGAAATTAATTGTTTGAAAATTAGTGATTGGGACGTGCAGATTTTGATGTGGAGGCACGTCACTACGTGCAGTGACGGGCATGGGAGACCTGCTGTGAAACCCAGTGCTCCCAAGGATGTGGCATGCTGGAGCTGCCTGCCCTCTTGCTGCGTTTGTGTGGCTCCAGCTTACCCTGGGGAAAGCGAGCTCTGCCTCTCACTTTCCAGTACAGCCATGACTGGACACAGGTTGGGCCTTTTTTGGCTGCTGGGAGCTATCAAATTGTCCAGGTAGCTGGTTCTCGCAGTGGGGCAGCGTCCCCCATGAAGGTGTGTCCCTTCCATGGGGGCAGAGGCTGCAGACCCGCAGGCAGGGTCCTGGCTTGCTACGGTGCCCCAGCTCACAGGGCAGCTGGTGGGCAACCAAAACTGCAGTCAACTCTGGTCCTTCACTCTTATGTTTTTGTTAAAAGAAAGGATGCTCTTCATCTATCAGGTGAGGTTCCCACACACCCCCTTCTCAGCTCAAAAGCTCACCACCTTGCAGTGCCCCAGCCCTGTCAGCACCGCAGGCATGGCCCATGAGCTGGCCACAGCCATCCCAGGCTGAGCCAACCCCCAAAGGTAGGACCTGCCCACCCTCCGAGCAGACGGGTCTGGTGGGGCACTGCATGTGTGCGTGAGTAGTGGCACAGGGGGAGTGGTGGCAAGAGGAGGCTGAGGGAGGGAAAGGTTGCCTGTCTAAGCAGCAGTGTGATGCAGGGCTGGCTTCAGCTCACTGCAAAACCTTCCTGTGTTTGTACTCCCACCACTATCCCATCATTACAGAGAACCTGCTGCAGAGATGTGGACTGGGTGTGCCTCTTGTCTGCCAGCTCCTCAGCAGAGCCACTCTGCCTTTTCTTTCCCTTCACCATCCTTCTGGGTAAACTTCCATTTCATGTTTTTTGCCTTTTAAAACAGATGGGAAAAACTGGGCCTAAAGGTCAATAACCCAGCTGTGTCCATACAGAGGCTGGTCAGTAGAAGGGGGGGCACTGGGGAGGTGGAAGCGGTCTCTCCCCCCAGCCCCAGGGAGCCCTGGCTCCCCTCTGGGCATCGTGTCGCAAGCAGGCGTAAGCAAACGAGAAGAAATTGCCCTGACTTAGCAAGAGGTCATGCAGAAAGATCCATGCTGGCAGACGAGACAGTGTGCTAAAGATAACTCTTTGACAAACTATATTTACTCTCCCTTTCTGGGAGGACTTACAGAGGATTTGGAGCATTGTGCTAATATAAGCCATCCAGTGCCTGCGGTGGAGGAAGCTCCTACTCCAGGCTTCTTTGCACTTGTGTCTTTACAAGCCATGAGAGGGGACACGGCTGAAAATAGCCTTGTCTCCTAATTGTATTCTTGGGAACGCTAATCAGCAGGCTTGCTCTTCCCACCAGCAGCAACCGGGCAGCAATGCCGTGTGATCCAACGTGGCTGCTTCCCTCCCCAGCACCACCACCTCTCTCTCGCCAGCAGCGCTAGTTGTCCCTGCCCGTGTTCCCCCCTAACCTGCAGGGGAGGTGACCCATTTGGAGGGGCTCTCAGAGCCAGGGGAAGGCCCATTGTCTGTGTTTTCTGGGTGTTCTGGGAAACCTCTGTGCAGGAGCTGGCTTTCTGCCTCCCAGTGCTCCCCACCTAAACAAAGACAGTGGGGGGTAGTGCCGGACAAAGGGGCGAAAGAGAGAACCCTTCTCCACAGTGGTGGTTTTTCAGCTGATACTCGCTAAGCTTTCTGCCATACAGGAAAAGAGGCACTTGAGATTTTGAGTATGCAGTAACCATGACAAACACAGAAGTACAAAAACAGCTCTAGGCAGCTAGAAAGAACAATACCGAACAAACAAATTAACCATCTGTACCATCTCCAGCTCCTAAAAGTAAACATAAACACAGACCCACACTGCAAAGGACTGTACTCATCATAAATCAATTAGCTCCGCCAGCCCTTGGAGGCGGCAGGGGTGAGGGGCAGGGACCAGAGGAGCAGACCTCTCCCTGCCTCCTCTCAGGTTGGCTTTCTGGCCTCCCCAAAAGCACTCCTGTGGGCTGGGGAGCGAGGATCGGCTCACCAGAGCGCTCCCCCTGCAAGTGACCGCAGGAGTGACACCATGGAAAATCTCGACCCTGGGGGGAGGGGGGGAATGTCCAGTGTTCACATTTCAGAGACTTCCTTTCCCAAGCCCTAGCCAGCGAGGGTCTTGTGATCCTTCCTCTCTCCTCTCCTTTGGGCACAGCAGGGTGTTGGGAAGGTTATAAATACAGGCAACTGTTTGCTCTAATCCATCTCTGTCCATGGGGATCAGTAGTGCATCAGGGTCCTCTTTCCTCACTCCCAATTTATCTCTGATTGACTTGCCCATCCCATGGCCACCATTCATAACCCTCAACTTGCTGCGTTTCTTACTGATGTTTCCTTATATGCCAAAAACCCACAGAGAGTCGTCTCAAAAAAATCATCCTCTTGAGATGGAGAGGCACTAGAGCGGTGGTGGTGGGTGAGCAGGGCAGCCCTTTTGGGAGCCTTGCTCCCCTCTGTTCTACATGGTGGGTATCTTACTCCAGAGGAGAGCAAGGGGGAATGCTTAAATTTGGTAATAAACTACGTCTGTGCTGTGGGAGCCTGAACCCCTCCACAGAGTGTAAAGACCAAGACGTTTGCCCTGTAAAGGACCTCTGCTGTGTACCTAAGGAAGGGAGCTGTGAACCAGGGCCTGCTCCCCACAGCCACTGCAGGGGTTAGTGCGTGATGCTGTCCCACCAGCTGGGAAAGGACTGTGATGGGACATGCCTCCATGGATACAGCTCAGGGGCTTGCTGGCCAGCTTCCACTTTTGAGTCCCCTGGGCTGTCCCCTGACTCTTGCAATGGGTGCACCATCTGTGTGTGAACTGTGCTGCTCACTCCAGGGCATACGAAGACCAGAGGATACGCAGGGCACACTTGCAAATTCCCACTGCCATCTCATTGCTGGTCAAGCCTGCAGGCAGGCAGGAGTTTGCTGTTACTGTAAAGATCTGCACTATCTGTGCCTCATTGCATCCCTCTGGGGAGAGCACAAGTGGGTGAAACTTGAGTTGAGGGCAAGGATTAGGAGAGCAATGCAGACTGGAGGAGAAAACAAACACACCCATGAAAGGGTGGCATGCTACGCCTAAAATCTGTCACTGTCAAAGAAAGAGCAACAGCAGCATCTGTCTAATAGCACATACCAATGGGGTAGGAACTCTTTGTTGGTGCGTGACCTTCAAGTCATTGCCAGGAATAGATTTTGGCTCCAATTTCAATCCTAAGTAAAGCACCTTCTCCTGTCATGATTTAGAAGCTGAAGCATTTCAGTTTCCAGAAACAAACAGAGCTTGCAGGAGCCTGCTTGATGGCCCTGGCTGCCGCAGCGTCCTGCACGGCCGGGCTCTGAGCTTTGGGAATGATATGTGGCGATGGGCTCGATGGGCTGCTCACCATTGAGTGGCTCCTATGCATGGTCTGGCCCTAGCTGGTAATGTGTCTGCATCTTTTCTCCTAGTCTGTGGGAAGCTATTACATTTTTTAGTTCACTTTTTAACAGTATCATGCAGTTGTTGTCCCAAGCTCTCACTGCCGGTTTCCATAGCAGATCTCTAGTTCTTTCCAAAGACCCTGAAGCCCAACAGCCGAAGGGGAGCACAGTTTCTGGATGGAGGAAGACCATCTCCCCTTCAAGCTAGCAGAGGGGCAAGGTGGGACCCAAGGGCCCAACAGCCATCTGTTTGCATGGCAGCTGTTCCTTCAAACCGAATCAATCAAGCCTCCCACGCTGACACCCTTTCCTGTTTTACAAAGGTGGCTGAGAAACACACCGTGCTTTGCCCTTAACGGAAGGCAGCAGCCCAGCGAGCGGAGGGCAGTGCGGGGGTCCGGAGGGCACAAACCCCACTCCGGGTGCCCTTGCCCTGCCCGGGTGCAGCCACCAGCCCCCCGCCGAGGGGCCGGGTGCTGCTCACCCCCTGCTTTCCGAGATGGCAGCATTGGGTGGAAATAAAGCACAGCCTGTTCTGACGGCAGAGACGGCCCCCAGCCTCATCAGGGGTTTCAACAGCACTTAGAAATGGGGTACTGGCTCCCCTGCCTCTGTAAACTGGGGTCTGGATTTGCTTCTTCAGACCTAGCAGCCCACAGCAGGCTGCGGTGAAAAGATCATGGTCACATGCAGCCTGTGCTTCTTCAGAGATCTTCGCAGGTGGAGGCAACACGTGAGTGCATTCGTTTGAGAGAGGGAAGGGGTGTTCTCAGAGCCTGAAAGCTCCTGAACTACCCTTAGGAAGAAAATATTTTGCTCAACGTCACCTGAAACGAGAGGTTTCAGTTCAGTGGAAAGCCAGGTCTGACATATTGCTGGAGCCTGGAGAACCGAACTGAGAGTCAGGATGAGCTCTTGAGAGCAAGTGCTGGCGGTGCAGGGGGAGGCAGCTGCTTTTACCTCTCGTGCTTAAATCTCCATACCTTCAGGAACATTTTCTCTCCTTGTTTGAAATGTCGCTTCAGCAGCCACGGAGGACAACGCAAGCCCTTTGTTGCTGGCTGTGCCTGCTCGCTCTGCCAAGCACACTCCGAATGGCAGGGGACGTTACCCGCCGCAGAGGTAGTGTAGGCTGTCTGGCAGTGTTTCAGAAACGGGGGAGAAGGCTTGGAGTGGAGAATATTTACAAGGACTGTTTGACTTGCTGAAGTCTGACACCATTAGTTGCTTTCTCACAGGTGAGGACAGTACTGCTGCTTTATGAACCAGCCACCGCAGCCGCTCGCCTCGGCTAGTCAGGCGTGGCAAGGCAAGGCGGATAGGAAGCCATCAAGACAGGGGATGTTTTGTATTCACTTTGCACCGCTTGAGATGAGCACGAGGTGCGTGGCAGATGTCCACCATGTCTCATAAAAGCCTAGAGAAGTTGGAAGTAGGCATGCTTCTTCCAAGTCGCTAAGAGGAAGCCGGGCAAGGAAAGCCTAGCTGCACCCTGTCGTCCCGAGAGAGCCGGGACCCACCATTTTCCGGTGCAAGTGCTGGGGGGACGGGTGCTGTGATCTGCAGCCCCGTGTCTCCTGCTGTCAATAAGATGATCAGCAAATCTTGGGATCAAATTTTCTTCCTGCAGGTGACGTGTGAGCATGCCAGCGAAATCCAGCATAGCTGGAGCCGGGAAGAGGATGCTCTGTGTACACAGCCTGTGGCTGGTAGGAGACGCAGTGACATTTGCAGTCTAAGGATGGTGTGAAAGCTGGCAGAGCACTAAGCTGGTGCAGCAGAAGGAAAGTAAGGCTTTTGTAGGTATGTGCTTTAGAAGTGACATCCCAGAGACACGCAGTAATGACTGTGGTGGTTTTGATCCACCTGAGAACGTGCATGGGATTGCTTGCTTCACAGCGGTCTGGCAGAGAGCAGGGGGAGGGTTTTTTGGTCCTTTATTTGTTTTGGGTTTTGGTGGTTTAGTTTTTTGTTGGTTTTTTTTTGTTTTTTTTTTTTTTTAATAGAAGCCACAGTGCTTCTGTGTAGTACTGCAAAAAACCCAAAGAAGCCAAAACCTGAAGCACTTGAAATTGCCTGAGATAGTGGAGCAGAAAATGTAATGCTGCTCCCAGTGCTGCGGGGAGCCGGCTCCTCCCAGGCATCTTCAGGGCCTGAAGCCCACAGCAGTAGGGTGCTGGCTGCAGCCACCCGCTGCAGGGGACACAAGCAGCTTTTCTGTAGGGGGTAATTGTCATACAAACAGGGCTCAGTCTATTTGCACATCCAACGGGCACAAAAGATGCCTTAGAGAGCCGTGAGATAATTCTTGGTAGTTAATGCTCTCCCCAGTTCCTGCCCAGTTGTGGGCCAGATGTCTCCCTTTGGGTGGACAGGAGCTGCGTTGTCAGGATGTTCAAAGCTTCTGACTCCTGCGTTCATGCCTTTTAAGAGATCGGCTCTTCCAGGCGCACAGGTTGAGTAGGTTTGCCCCTCCCTCAGGGCTGCCTTCCTCAGGATAAAAGAAATGGGAGCAGGAGGATGGAAAGGGCTCGAGCAGCACAGCAAAAACTCTCTGTTTTGTGGATCGTTACAAAGCTCCTGAAAATTAAACTATTTTTCACATGTAATGAACTGTGTGTGTCCTGCACAGCAATAAAAATATCAAAAGTAGTACTAAGAACTAATGTGGGCCATAAATACTGACTCATATTCATAATATTTTCGTAGGGCCATTATAACTAAAATATAAATGGAGTTTTTATTTCAAACATTTAATATTAATCAAATGGTTATGAAAGTACATAACAAACAACTGTGACATACTCATGGCCTATATAATAAAAATGAAATGGGTGATGAATTCCTGTGAAATTTTAATTTGCAAAAGAAAGAACATTGCATTAATAAGGCATAATTACATCATCAAATATTTACCATTATTTTCTGGAATCCATTTTATTTTTATTTTACATAATAAACCAGTGGGTACATAAAGCAGCAGGCTGAGCCCCATCTGAACTCTTTTTGTGCCCCCAGGTCGTGCAGGCAGTACACTTGTAACTCAAGTTCTGCTGGTTTGCTCCACTGTTTTCCTTTAAAGGCTCCAATGCTGCATTTAAAGTATTACTCTTCAATTCTGACACGTCTTTTTCATTACCCAGTATGCACCGGTACCATTGCTTCAATCCACATCTCTGAGAAGAATAAAGGAAGTGGCCCAGTGTCCTTTGCAGAGCCAGGTCAGTGGATGAACAACCGCTTCACACGGGCCGGCTGCTGGGTGTTACCATCCTGCAGCCACCTTCACTTCTCCAAGGAGCACTGGTGTTTCCCACCACAGAAGCCGTGAGAAGACAAAACCATGTCGAAGGTGTCAAGCTGATGTCCCCCTCCATCTGACAGCCAGACAGAGGCTGCCGGTGGGGGTGTATTTAGCAGAGGGTGACACCAGCTGATGGCCGTACCCCCACCCTCTGGGTTTTATTCCTAGCCATGTGCTGAGGTTTATTTTGTTTCTACAAGTCTGCCAAGTCAAAGAGTTTGGGACCTCCTTAGGTGCTCCTGCACCTGGTGAGGTGTAGGATCCTGGTGGGCTTTCCGTGCAAACAAGCGCTTGGAGGCACATCCCAAACATCTGGGCAGGGGCAGCAGGGAAAGGCTGGCCTGGGGAGGGGGGTCATTGTCACCTTAAATGGAAGGCCTCCCTTCCAGGGTGGTTGTTTTTCCATCGGCTTTCGCAAGGCATGGTTGCTGCTGCCCAGTTTTGTACTGTACTTGTTTTAGACAACCTTTGCTCAGCTCAGCCAATGCGGAGAGACTCAATGGGTTCTGGGGGTTTTTTAGATTAATTTGGAAAACTTCCCTGATTATACATCTGCCAGCGTAATTTACACCTCTGAGGATTGGGTTGATTAGAGAATCAGTGAGAATGATTAATTTTATTCATTGAAGGCAGGGCTATGAGTGTGCTGCAACCTGCGACTGAACTGATATTGCCTTTAATTGTTCAGCTGGGTCCCTGGCAAGCCTGAGCTGAAGCTGCAAAAACTCGCTCAGTAAACGTTTCTGGTAGTCCATGCTTCATCGGTCCTGCCAAGCCAAACCAAGTCCAGCTTGTCTTCTGGCTACAGGCTTGAGGTTCAACACCCCCACGCATGCACACACACACACAGAGGAGCAGTTTTTTAACTTTGGATGGAGGTGTGCCAACATCAGACATGAGGCTCCGATGGCTGCCAGAGGCAGCAGTGACCTGATGAGCATGGGACAATGTGCTTTATCCCCTGTCTTGATCCCTGGTGGCAAGCCCACTTGCCTCCTGTATCTCATGGGTAAGGGGGCTCACCACCCTGGTATACCAGGAGGGGAGAGCAGCAAGCAAGCAGACAGGCAGTGGATTGTGCTGCTGTTATTTATATCATTAATGAGGAGGAAAATGGGATAGAAAGCACACTTTACAATCTGTGGGTACCTCCAGGTGGGGAAGCACACTTTGCAAGCACTTTGGAGGGTTAGAAATCAAAGTAGTCTTGACAAATGGAAGAAATGCTCTGAGATCAATAAAATGAAATTCAATACAGGGGAGTGCACAGCACACACTTAGAAGGAGGACTCAAGTGGATAACGATGCCGCGGGGAAGGACCAGGCTGGCAGCAGCAGAGCAAGGGAGGGTGAGGCCAGTGGTTCAGTGGCTGGGATGGGGAAGGGGCTGACAGAGAGGTGGTCGCTTCAGATATGGGACTGGGGAAATCACCATTCCTCCCTCTCAGGGCTGAGCTGGGCGGAGGATGGCGTCCCACCGCTCCGGGGAGGATGCAGGCGAGCATTGAGAAGAGCAGGGTACGGTGGTGGCCTGGAAGACATGGCTTACAGTGAAAGGTTGAAAGAACTGGTTTGTCCAGGCTGGAAGAGTGGAGGGTGAGGGCAGATGTGGCAACGTGTCAAATATGTAAGGATTGCCACTGACTAGCTGGTCTTCAGGTAGGCAGGGAAGAAGGTGAGCTGTTTCTCGGTGAGAGTAACTTGAGTTAGAGCTAAGGGAAAAACATGCTGTAACCCGCAGGAGAGGTGAGCTCTGGTGGAAGGCTGTCCCTGTCACCGAAGATATTTTAAAAAGGTTAAACAAATACCAGTCGGGGATAGCAGACAGGAAGAGAGGGGAGGGGAAGAAGGGCTGGATGATCTCTGGAGGTCCCTCAAGCCGTACATGTCCACAACTGCTGTGATTCAGGTTGGGGCAGTGCCCAAAATGTGTCTGGTGAATTCCACACGTGTCCAGAGTCACTCCTCGTACCGAGTTGTATGTTGTCCTAAAATGGTCCTTGATTTTTGCAGAGAGGTCATGCCTCTTACAAAATGGGATATTTAGGGCAGCAACAGCACTTGTATCTCCAAAAGCATGGCCTAGATTTTTAATATTTTTAATAATTTTCTGCAACCCTACTTCAAGCCTGGCTGAGTTTTACACTCAGATCAAGGTTTCTCTACTGGCATGGCTACAATGCCTGTACTGCCAAAGCTAACATATAATACAAATTAAATGATAAACTGTATGAAATATTGTTTCATCTATATCCAACACTAATATTGTAAGATGTAGAACGCTAACGTCCTTCCTCAAAAATAATATAAAATAAGAATTGCCAAAAAAGAGCTGCCAGGAAGAAAGCAGAAGTTATTCAGCACTGTGCTGGGCATTAGCTTAACTAGGAAAGGCGAGGGTGAGGTTAAGCTGAATGAAACCGATGTGCAGGATAGGTCAAGTTAGCCAATGATATCACAAAAAGGCTTCTGTTTCAGGCATGTTCTAGCCAAGTCAGGAGATTTAACACAACAGACTCGGATGTTGGAGCTAGAAGGTTGCATTTAGACTAGGAAAGAAAATGTCTTCAGGTGTTGTTATTTCAGACTCGGCTAAATTCACTCACCTTTTCTAGTCCTGTCTCATAGACACGCCCCATGGGACCCTTGGCAGTCTGAGCTATGCTGTGTTGGGTTCATCTTCTCGCCCCAAATATGGATCAGAAGTAGCACACACACATCAGTATGTTTCACTAATTATTGTATTTTAAAAGTCAGATCTGTGAGGAAGGAGAGCTTGAACAGAGAGAAGAGTGGCACATTATGATTGCATGGTGAAAAAAAAATTCAGGTTTTGATAGAATCATAGAATAATTTAGGTTGGAAAGGACCTTCAAGATCATCAAGTCTGACTGTTAACCTAGCATTGCCAAGTCCACCACGAAACCACATCCCTAAGTGCCGCATCTACACGTGCTTTAAATACCTCCAAGGATGGCGACTCAGCCACTCCCTGGGCAGCCTGTTCCAGCGTAACCCTTTCAGTAAAGAAAATTTTCGGTGACATCCAATCTAGACCTCCCCTGCTGCAACTCTGGGGCCATTTCCTCTTGTCTTACTGCTTGTTACTTGGGAGAAGAGACCAACAGCCACCTAACTAACAACCTCCTTTCAGGTAGTTGCAGAGGGCAATAAGGTCTCCCCTGAGCCTCCTCTTCTCCAGACTAATCAAGCCCAGTTCCTTCAGCTGCTCCTCATCAGACCTGTGCTCCAGCCCCTTCACCAGTTTCGTTGCCCTTCTCTGGACACACTCCAGGGCCTCGATGTCTTTCTTGTGGTGAGGGGCCCAAAACTGGACACAGTACTTGAGGTATGGCTACCTGCTGTCCTTTCTTTAAGCAACCTCTGCCTACAGCCAGGTGGTAGCTCTCTGGCTCACTTGTATTTCTGCTCACCCACCCTCATCCCTGTGCTATTTCTTGCTCTGCTTCCCCAGTTGGCCGGGCTGCACACCAGTGCCTTTTATGGCAGGGCAGGGGAGGCAGTGGATGCGGCTGCATGTCCCCAGCCTCCCGACACTGGCCCTGGCCCACCCGCAACCGCTCGCACCCTTGGGACTGGTGGCGCAGTGGTGGGGAGCAGGAAAGGGGGGTGGGCAAGGAAGGGTGTATTTAGCTCGCCTAGGAGGAGCACTACAACATGACATCAGCCTAGCTGTCTCCTTGCAGCCGCAGCCGGCTGTGCTCCGCTGCCTGCCCCATGCCCGCAGCCCTGGCACCGGGTCCCGGCACTGCTCCAGTTACCCTCCTCCTGTTCTCGCCCGCTGACGCAGGGGCTAGTCCTAAGTGCGAAAACAAATGGCTGAGGACCCACGTGCTTCACTGCGCACAGGGCAAAAGCTAGGGCATGCCCTGTCACTCACCCAGCGGTATTTTGGCAGCGGCAGTGGGTATCAGCATGGGTTGGGAATTTCAGTCCCTGCACATCTCCAGTGACAGGCTCCGGTGGCCTTGGATACGCTCTGGCTGAGCACAGCATTTACCGATGGTTATTCCAGAGCAGAGAGCAGGCTCGGAGTTTTGCAGTCACAAGAAACGCGTTCCTCTGGGTTTACCCTTCCGACTTCACCGCCGTCGGCATGACAGGAATAGCGATTCCAGCCTCTCCAGTGCAGTGGGCTCCAGGCACCCGCGTCCCAGCACAAGGCAGACAGGCCCCGGCTTGTTTCACCTCTCCAGGCTGGAGGCTTTTCCCTCTGTCCACCAGGAGCAGTGTCTGAGAGTCACAATTTCCCCCTCTCCTCAGCAGGGCCATAGCCAGCAGATGCCGTGGACATCTACTGTGCCCTTAACTGCAGAAGGGGTCTGGCCCTATCCGAGGAGCTGAACACAGGCAGTGAAACGTACGCTTTGTATTTTTGAGGTTAATGAGGCTTCTTTCACAGGTGACACGGATGGCTGGAGTTTTGGCAGTGCTCAGCACCTGCGACTACTACCACATTCACTCAGAGCATGTTGGCACGCAGCGCTTTGGAAAATTAGGCCATGTTTCTCCAGTGCAAAAGGCTTGTTGATGTGTGGGATATCAAATGTGTAAAATTATTTGCACTCTGCTTCTCATTAACAATAAAAGGATGACTCATAATTACTTTCTGTGACTATTAAAATCCTAGACACAATTCTTCTTGCACTGTACAGTGAATCTGTACAGCACAGTGTATTAAATGCTCTCCTTTATTACAGAATAGTGATGTCTAATAACTCCCGAGCTCAAATTTCACCACAGCATTTATAATTCACATTATAATAACATTTTCCCATTTAACAGCCTGGGGCAGACGCCACAATGGGTTATACAGCATGGGTGCAAATAATGAGATAGGATGATGTCATTGTACAGCGTTCCTCCTAAGCGATCTAAAAATACTCTCTCCCGCTTTCCCACCTTTCATCATTGCCTGCTCCCTCCTGCCTGATGCTTTTTCACCTGTTCCCATGGTAACAGCTTCCATTGTAGCCTGGACTCTCATGCAGATGTTGTCACTGATCCAACATCTTGCGGCAGCTTTGATGGCGCATTGTCTTCTTGTTTCCTGCTCTCCTGCCTCCCTTCTCCCCCAGCAAGGATGGGTTCAGATCTTTCCTCCTGCTCAGTTCATTTTGATCTGAAGGAGAAGAAGAGGGAAAGTATTGATTGGGTTTTATTATCAAGCCTAATCCTTCTTGGGGTGCTTTCTGAGAGCTAAAGTAATAGGCTGTGCAGCCAGCTACAGGTTCACTTGTGCAGTTGTTAAAATAGAACCGCTAGAGGAATCAAGAGCAATTAGCATTGGGAGACCCTAATTAAAACCTCTCTCTGACAGGGTATGGAAAACTTCTGTTTCACAGTGGAACGCTGCTGCTTTACTGCTTGCACAGTCTGATCTGAGCTTATGGTTTTGGGTTTGGGTTTTTTCTTTCTTTCTTTCTTCTGTTTTTTTTCCCCCGCTAAGTGCCTAGGGAAGTTTCCACATTTTGGCCGTGTTCATTGTTCAGGCCCTCCCCACCCAGGCTTGTCGCTCCAGCTTGGCTCGAAGGGAAAGGGAGGGAGGGAGCCGGCTGAGCTGCGCTGGAAAAGCTGCACCGTGGATTACTGCCGAAATGAAATGTAGCTGTAAGAAAAAAGCAGAGAACAAGGAAATTCTGCTTAATCACCTATTGTCTGCAGTTGTTTTGCATTCTTCACCTGTCACTCCTTGCTGGAGCCGGACGTTGTTCTGCTGCTGATGAGAACCTGACAGACGGATGGTAATGAATGTGTAACTAAAGGCCTGGGCTTTCGCATCTGCATTATTTATTCACCTAAAGCAGGAGCTGCTCTATATTTAGTGTATGATGTCAGCGGCTTGTTTGCATCCTTAGAAATTGGCAGGGAGCCACATCTCACATGATATATGAAATCACTGATAAATGCTTCTTTTCACTGAAAGAAAAACAGCTTAATAAATGCGGCTTTTTTCCGCTTTCATCTCTTTCCTCCCCACCACACTCCCTTCCCCTTCTGGGATTTGTCTCTCGGTGGCAGGGCTCAGCAGCATCTGTGAAGTGGAAATGAGCAGGCAGTACTGCGGATCAAAATGAGGCCGTGGGTATGCTCGGGAAGTCGCTGCCCTCCCAAGCCCCCCTCTGCTCCCCCCCTCTGAAGTCCTGGGGCTCTGCCAAAGACCTAGAAAAAAAAAGGGAGCCAGAGAGAGCCTCCTCCTCCGCAGCAGCAGCAGCAGCACAGGCTTTGTGGGGACGCTGGTATTCCTGGTATGTAATGAGTTTCAGTTGGGTTTTAGCAGGCAGGGAGCAGGGGGGACAGGGAGGGCTCGCACATGCTTTGCTCAGTGCAGAAATGGCACTGTGACAGATGCTAGCAGTTATCTGTCTTGAACATGTCGTCGGTGCAACCATCCAGCAACAAAATCTTACAGTCACCCTTTCCCAGGGGAAACACAGCCGGGGTGCTTTCCTGGCATTGCTGCGAAACCAAAGGTCATGCAAAAACAGCAAGTTTTTTTCAGAAAAAGATGGATTCAGATGCCAGATCTTCAGCTGGCGCTGCCTGACAGGGCTCCACTGAATTTCCATACACCAGTTCACACCCGCTGAAGCTCTGATCCTTAATTCAAACGTGGGGCGAGCCAGGGGGGGAGAGAAGCTCAGTGCAAGTGCTAGCTCACGGGGACATGCCCGTCCTGACAGCTTAGGGCTAGTTTTCCATACCTGGCAGGTGCCATGGTTTCACAGCCTATCTCTGCTCTCCATGGCAGTGATGATAAGACCTGTAGGGAGCTGCAAATGTATCATTGACAGATCCCAAGGCTACAGCTCGGAGCCTGAGTGGGTTGTTGCTTTGGCCGTCACTCGCTCAGATATAGAACGCAGCCTGCCGTGGGGCCAGTGTCCTCAGCACTGCCAAGTGAGGTGTGAGAAATAAATTTAAAATAGGCGACTGACCCACAGAAACAATCAGACCATTTGTTTCAGCATGGATTTCTTGCAGCAGGCAAAAACATTTAGCGTGAAGCCAAAGATTTACCCTCCCTAGCATTTCCCTACCAGGGTTTAACATAACCGCTGCTGGCCAGACCCAGTACGAAGCAGGAGGGGGAAGCCGTAGCCTTGCTGCAGAGCTGCTACGCTGCAGATGAATGACTTCGCCTGTTTATTAAACAAGCCCATTCAAGCTTCCGCTCCATGGCCATTTGCTTGACGGCTTTGAACAATAATGAACTAGGATTAAAAGAAACCTGCTCCTGAGAAACCCAGGCTGCTGCAGCAAATGGGATCAAATAAAGTTGGTAGTATCATGTGGCCTGCTAATGTTCAGAAATGACATCCATGTATCCTGAGCTTATTCAAACCAGCATTTTGCTTTGTTTTTGGCGAACAGGGCGACCTGCAGGTTAAGCATCAGAGAGACATTTGGGAGGAATTAAACAGAGAAAGGTGGGGATAGAGCACAAAAGGAAATTCTTTCAAGAGCTTTAGCATAAAACATCCTTCTATAAAGGAATATGTGAGACAAGGTTTTAGATGAGACAGTTGTCCTCCCAGGAAAAACATCATGAAGTTGTTACACAGAAACTCGTTAAAGAAAAAAGTCAGCCGATACCACAAGATGATATCTCAGTAGTCCCAGATGTTCGCTGTTCTGGGAAAAAGGAGGAAAGATTACTCTCAGAAATTCACCCTGTGTCAGCGGGGTACTCAAGGAAACTTGGAGTGAGCTTGTAATATAAAGAAAGATGCTGCTCTTTGGAGTAATACAGACAGCAGCCATAAATAACTAGCTGCCATTTCAAAATGCTGAATGAATCCTGATGGCCCGTACTGGGCAGGAATGAGTACGATGGCTGCCGTGGGACGGGGATTTAGGAAGCCTGGATTCATTCCTGATCATGTAACGCATTTTCTGTGTGATACCAGGAGATCCCAATAGCTGTCTGCCTCCATTCCTCTCAGTAATACCGGAAAATCACTTCTCCCTTTCCCCCAAGGTCATGATCCTTTGCATGTTAAACATTGAGGGCTGGGGTGGTCTCTTGCCATGCCTCCACCAGCTTGCTTGGTGGCAGATGCTCTGCTCTCCATTTGGGCTTCAGCCATAGCCATGTGGCTGCCAAGGACGACTTCTTACGCCTGGGCCAAATTTTGCAGAATTACCCCTCACTGTTAATGCTCTGGCAAGCTGCAAGGAGCTCATCTTGCTAGTGTCTGGACACCATTTTTTGCAGCGGTGTTATAGCTGAGAGGCTGTGGCACAGATGTGGGGAAGGGAGGGGGAGCCTCACTGACGGGACAGGAGGATGAGGATCCTCAAGCCTCCCAGCGGGATCCTGAAGGGACACTCCCGGGCAAGGACTTGTGCCCGTTGGCACTCCCGGCACTAGCAGCCGTCCCGGGGAGTTGCAGCAGCATGGTTCTAGCTGCAGGCAGGGCAGGTGGCAGGGGGAGCAGAGCCAGCCACGGCAAACCCCAGGTGAGCCTGTGAAGCAGCTTTTTAATGTTTCAGCCCCAAAATGCCCACTACGATCAACCTTCAGCTGTCTTGAGCACAGGGTGGCATGTGTGGCTGAGCCAGGGGGCCAGGGGGTGACAGCAATGGCTGTGGGCTCTCCCAGCTTGTTCCTGGTCCTCTTAAAGACTGTGCATGCAAGGGAAAAGACAAGACAGTGCCTGGCATTTAGGCAGGGTGCGGTGCTTTAACCGGCACCTGGAGTGGTGGGAGCTGTCACAGTGGGGGTCTGGACCTGACCTAGCCTAGCGCGCAGTGGCGAATTCCATACCACCGGCTGAAAGCCAACATCACAGCTATGTGACATGCAGATGCAGCGCTCAAACACCTAAGCCAGTTCTGTTTCACACTTTTCATTATTTTGGGAGATGTTTCCATGGAGGTTCTCGTTTCAGTGTAGCAGTCCCCTGTTTCACGGTGGCTAAAGTCCTGACCGTGACTTCAGCATCATTTAACAGCTGAGGAAATGAAGTGAGAGAAGGCTGAACTGACAGCGGGCTGGGCTAGTGGGGAGACTGGCAGGTGGCCCTAAGCAGCAGAAAGTCCACCAAGGGGAGGACTAAATCAGGAAAGCTGTGATTACTTTCTTTTTGCCCTTCAATGAAACCGAGGAGATAACCTGTAAAGCTTTGCTTGCAAGGAGAAGTGATGGAGAGGGTGTCCAGTGGATGCACCTTCTCAGCAGTTCCCCGGAGCATAAAGCTCTCTCTGGGCTGAAGCCAGCAGGAGGGGCATCTTACGCTCAACATTTTTGACCAGGGCTTTTCAGGGACATCCAGCAGAGTATCTAACTCTAAAACCACAAAAAATCAATTAGCTTTGGTGTTCTCAAATTGCTGTACTAAAGCAAGAGAGAGATAAAACGATAGGATGTCAAAGACAGAGCTGGGAGGTTAAGTCAGATGTGCTGAGTCTCCAGGCCATAACTGCAGCACATACCTTCCTCTTTGGCCCACAGCAGTTGCATCTTAAGGCCTGTTAACCTGGATCAGTGACAGAGATACTGTCTTCTAGAGGGTCAAAAGCAATTTTCACATATTTTCTTAACACAGCAATAACCTGGGTCTTTAACACTCAAGCAAAAGGCAAGTTGCTCTGGTTATTTATCTTAATCTAATATTTTCCTTCATGTGAAGCTGCAAATGGGAAAAATATCTACATATCCTCAAAGTCCCTAAACCCAAAGCATTTAATAAGAAATAAGCCATTAGTGACCCATCATTCCCTCGCATCCAGAACAATTTCCAGCTGAAAAGCTGACAACAATGGAGTGATTGAAAGCTCGCAGATGTTTCATGAAGATTTTCTTAGAACATCTAGTCAGATGGATTTCACAAGTGGTCTCTGTTTGCCATCAGACAAATATGATATATACTAGATTCACCTTTACCCATAAACCACTCAGATGAGGATTCATCAAAGAAAGTATGCTTTTCATCATGCTTTTTACTGGCAACAGAGCTGTGCCCAGAAGCACTTTGTGCTAAGTCTTTTTCTTGTAAATACTTACAGGCTTATTGTTCATCCTCCCTCATTCAGGACATGGTGGGGACTCAAGAAGGGGAATGACACTTCCACACGGTTGTTGGTGTAGCCAGTGGGGACCCTTCCTTATGCTGGGCTGGGCAAGAGAAACAGCTTATTTTCTCCATACTTTTGGAACTCAACCTTAATTGCAAATGTGATGTCCTTCAGTGTAATCAGTTATTCCCTTGTTCCAAGTTCTCCTAAGTGCCCGACTGACCTTCACTGTCCCTCTAGCTCTTTGTCCCTCCTGGCAACAGATAAGATAAAACCTGTCAATGTGCTGGAGAGCTCTAGCAGATCTTTCCTGTGTGCATTAGGTTGTAGTTGTTCCCTGACATTGTGTTGCCCACTTGTCCAACTTTGTCCAACTTTGGAAGCTAGCAGAAGTTGTTTGAACACATGCGGGAGTCCTGTGACATGGGAAAAGACAGAATCAGCTTAGGCTTACCAGTGTAGTGATGAAGCTGTCATCCCCTGCATCTTTACTGCACGTGTAAGGAACCGTATTGCGCCCCTTCCCCTATCTCTTGGATGCTGGGGAACAGACGAAAGTATAGAGGGACCTGTCAGTGTTGTCTTCCCTTTCCCCTTCCCCTTCCTCTCAGCCTCATCTCATCTGCCCTCCCTGCTCTTTCCTGCCTTTGCCCTTCTCATGTCTCTTCCTTAGCTCTCTCCTGATAAAGACCTCAAACCTCATCTCTGTTCGCATTGATCATAGCACTACGGTGGTATTTGCAAACTTGATTTGTGTCCCCCCAGCTTCCTTGTTCCATCCCTTTTATAGCCGTGTCTCTCCAGAGACAGCTCTTCAGGTCAAGGTCTGACCTGTGGTTCAGATCTGTACAATGCCTTGCCAAGTGCAGATCCAACCCTGCCTGGCCTGTGCGCATGGCCGTGGTGGAACAGAGAAACCCCCCACGCATCCAGATCCACCATGAAGCTCAAGAGCAGCGAGCTCTGTTTTAAATTTGTCTTTCTGCCAAATGGGCTGGGCTTGTCACATGGGCCAGCCCCACTGGGATCATGGGACCTTGTGTCGCTAGAGTGATACAAGTGGTGGTGTGGTTTTACCCCAGCCAGCGGCTGGGCACCACACAGATGCTCGCTCAGTCCCCCTCATCGGAAAGGGGGAGAGAATCGGAAGGGTGAAAGTGAGAAAACTCGTGGGTTCAGATACAGACAGTTTAATCAGTGAAGCAAAAGCCGCGTGCACAAGCAAAGCAAGACAAGGAATTCATTCCCCACTGCCCACGGCAGGCAGGGGTTCAGCCATCCCCAGGACAGCAGGGCTCCGTCACGCGTAATGGTGACTTGGGAAGACAAACACCATCACTCCGAACGCCACTGCCCTCCCTTCCTCTTCCCCAAGCCCCTTATGAACCGAGCATGACGCCATATGGTACGGAATGTCCCTTTGGTCAGTTGGGGTCAGCTGCCCTGTCTGTCCCCTCCCAACTCCCCGCACACCCCCAGCCATCCCGCCGGCGGGGTGGTGCGAGAAGCAAGCAAAGATCTTGGCTCTGTGTGAGCATCGCTCAGCAACAGCAAAAACATCTCTGCACTATCAGCGCTGCTTCCAGCGCAAACCCAAAACGCAGACCCATGCCAGCTACTGTGAAAAAAATTAACTCTCTTTCAGCTGACACCAGGACAGTGGACATGAAGCATGGCAAAGAAGAGGTCACAGCGACAATCAATATGTCAACAATAGGGGTCTGAAAGACTTGCCTTTCAGAAAAGAGAGGCTCTAAATCCAAGAAACAAGTCCATCACCAAAATCTTGAGCAGCAGGGCTTGTTCTTTTATGAGTCTGACCTATGGGAACCAGAAATAAGGAAAGCATCTTTGCTTTGTGGACTGAAGTCTTCTAATGGCAATGGACTTTGTTCCCTGGCAAGGAGGTGAAGCAAGCTGTTTGTGGAGTGCCTTGTGACTGCTTGGCAGGAGCCCCTGCTTCCTGCTGCCAACTGGGGATGGGGTTAGGTGTCCATTTTCAGGACCATCTGATGGGTTCCCCTTCAAAACACAACAAACAAACCAAACTCCAAAGAGCAGCACAGTTGCTGGACTCGTGGAAATGGCTGTAGGAAGACCTCTTTTTGTTGGTTCACCTACAAACTGAAGTGAATGGCCTAGGGAGTGCTACTAGGAAGGAGCAGATCTGACCAAGTGTGTCTAGATGCCTGGACCTTCACAGTCAACCAGTCTTGCCTGAGCATCCCTTCAGCCTCCTGGGAGGAGGCCAAGAGGGAGGCAGCTGACCGGAGGTGTCTGGCAGGGTGGGGTGGGCAGGGTACCAGGAGTCTCGGGCAGCAGTGAGGGAAAGGAAGGAGTGCCTTTATGCGGCTCATTAGGTGTTCCTCACTGCTGTTTCCTGACTCTTTTAGAAGATCCTTAAAGCCTGAAGTGGAAACAGTGACGCAGCTTTGGGCAGCTGTTACTTACTTTTCTCCTGGCTCTCTGACACACCGCCCACAGCTGGTGGGGTGAGGCTTCCCCGAACCAGCAGCTCCACTGATACCCAATCTTCTAGCTGACAGGGGATGGGCACACAAAGGGAGGGAGCGAGCTACGGGCTACTTTGCTTCTGTCCCAGGTTTTTAGTTTGGGAAAGCTGGTCAGTCTGGACTTGTGCTGTGGGTACAGAAGGCTTCTTGCCTTCTGCTCCCGCTGCCAGGTCACACACCACTCCCTCAGCCCTCCAGGAGTGCCCAGGCCGTTATGGTGGCAACAGCAGTGGCACACTGGAGGATGTTTATAGCCTCCTTGGGGCTTCTCAGCAGCACAGGCAACACTGAGTCTTGCCAGCCAAAGGCTGAGCAGCCAGGACCACTCCAGCCGTGGGACAAGGGAAAGGTGGAGCTAGGGAGATGCGAAGCAGGACCCAAGTGACCTAGAGTTTCAGCCCCCAACAGGCTATCCACGTCCTCCTCAGCCCGACCTCTGAGCGGTGGCAGCAGCAAGCCCAGCTCTCCAGGGCTGCGGTGCAGGCAGAATAGGTGGTGGGCACACGGCTGTTTCGGTGCCGAGCCATCTGCTGTCCGAAGGCTGTGGCTGGGGCCCAGCCTGGCAACACGTACATCGGGCAGAAGCCTGGCTGGAGCAGGCCCAGCTGCCGTCCCCCTGCTGTGCAGCTGGCTCCTGCGCGGGAGTGCAGCATTGCCCCTCTGGTCGGCCTGAGGGCAACGCGGGTGGCAGCGCTGCTCGCTGACACCTTGCACAGCCTTTAAGACCGACGCTGCTGAGTTTGTGAGGTGAAACAGTGTTTGGTCCCAACCTCGCACGGTGGGATAAATGGGGCTGAGCGGGGAGCACACGAGCAGGGCTTGTGGCATCAAGACCACTGTGTTTCCCTGGTCTTTCTCTTCTCGCGGGCAGGAGCCAGCCCTTGGAAAATGCTGGGTTCAGTCACACCGAGAGCCATGTGAGCCCTGGGGGAGGTGGCTGCCTTCCTGCTCCTGGGCTGTGGCAGGCTGACACTCGCTGTGACCTCCTCACCCCGTGCCCTTGGCACTCCTGGCATCAGATATCCAGGCTTTGCATAGCTGCGACTCCCACTGACATGGAACAGAGTTTTGCTTGAGGGACTAGAGCAATGGCACTGCTGATGAGGGTGACTCACTGCTCCCCGCCTTCGTGTACGCAACAAGCAACGTCTGGACTTGTCCCTGCTCCCATGCCCTTGCCTTGGTTTCCACCAAGCCGGAGCCAGCAGACCTGTGAGAGATGGCTGTCTTTGGGACGACTTGATCAATGCACATTTGCTGGGTTTCTCTTTCATCTGGGTAGCGGTGGATGCTAAAATAGACTCAAAACCTCTTTTTCTAGTCATTTAACTCCATTCCTCCCTGAGAAACACAGAAACAGCTGTGGGAGCAACCAGCTTTCTCACCCACGTCTGTTTTTGGGGAGAGATGCCCCCCCTTGCACCCCCTGGGGCCTCTGGGCTGAGCCGCACCAGGTCTCCACTGCGAGGGGTGCGCAGGGTCAACAGACGTCACAGTGTTTGTCTCCCTCCTTCTCCTAACAGACTGTCATGGCAGAATTCACTCGCCATCGCCGTGACTTTGCTATTTCCCTCAAGGATCTGGTCAGCATCAGATACGCACGTGTGCAACATCCATTTAAATCCATAATAAACGTGCACACACATTTGTGCGGTGACTGGCCCCCTGACTCACACAAAAACGTGTTTTAAATGGGCTCAGAGGATTTGGGCCGTCATTAAATTTCAAGGAACAAGTCCCACTCCCACATTCCTGTGTGCTGGGGACTTGGGGATGTGCAAGTCCCGAAGGACCAAATTCACACCGCCGCTGCTGCATCCCCCCGCCATGCACCTCCGTGGGATGAGGAAACACGACTCCAGCACTTTCGCGGTGGCGTAGACTTCCTGCTGCAATCCTCCCCTCCCTCTCCGGCGCGGGGGAAATCTGCTTAGCCTTTACTTTCTCACACATGTTTCAGATGTGCAGGGGTGTGATTGTAAACAATGTCATCGGCCGTGCCAGAGCTGTCTGCTCCTGCCGCGCTCCCTTCCCAGCACCCCAGGGGTTCCCGTAACAGGGCGTAAAGCAAACAAAGCAAAACAGTAATCTGCTGTTCCAATGGCTTTTTTTTTTTTTTTTTGTTTTTAGAAAATGTTAATGATAGGTTATGTGATTACCCTAGGTTTGGCTCCACTTACTCTTTATTAAGCACATCTGGTATTTAGTAACAGTGTAAGTAGCAGGAGTTTTTCTGGCGCGCAAATGAGATTATCCAACGTTGCCATGCAGTATGGAAACTCCTCAGGGAAGCCAGTGAACTGCGTGGAGATACAAGACTTTCTTGTCGGCCGGGCGTCCGGCCAGAATAGCTGAAAAATGTGGATTGGCACAGAGCTGTTGCCACGCAAACACTTCTGGAAATTTCTGTGTTCAGGCCTGCCAAATCCTTTATATGTAACATGAGTTTCTGTCTTCCTCAGCAGCCTGTCTGAAGCCCGAGCTCTCCTGTACGCTTTAAAAAGGAAAAATAAAAAAAAATAATCCAAGGCAGCCTTTCAGTCCTGTTTCCAGCACTCCACTGCCAAGCTAACAATTTCACCGAATTAGGGGGAATTTCCTAAAACATTTGTTTGAGCTACATTGAGTGCAACATGTGGGAGACAACTGTGTTTCCTGGAGAAGAAAGGAGAGCTGTCTCACTCGGTGGAGACTGCCTAATGTCTAGCGGGAGAAAAACAACCAGCCATGACAAGAAAATGTTTTTTAAAACTTGGCGCAAGAAGCGGGTTTTATTTATTTTGAATGCCTTTTCCAGTCTGGTCAATGTAGTGTATGAAGAGAGGGATGGTGGAGGGAAGCTTATGTTTTTGTTAGGGCCCAGGGCTCGGAGTCAGGAGGTCTGGGCTCTATTTCTGGCTCCACCGTAGCCTTCCTGTGGGGCTTGGGTGAAGCTCTTGGAGGTGAGTTGTTCCAGTCTCTGAGCTTCTCTGTGTATTTAATGGGGGTATTGTTCGCCGGGTTCAAACGTGTTTGTGTGATCTCAGGCTTTGCATCCAAAATTATTAATGCTCCACGTTTCTTAAGGAAAAGACTGGGAAGGATATGAAGCAGAAAAGCAACTGTTCATCTGTTGCTTGACCGTGCTTGGCTCCTGCTGTTGCAAGGCGCTGGCCTTTGGAGCTTTAAACTTGGTTGCTCTGTGTCTAGGGATCTTCGTGGGTGTTCCTTGCAAAGCGCTGTCAGTTTTGGCCCTCCCACCCCTAACAATGGGACACATGGACTTACACTGCAACTTTGTTGACTTACTGATGGTGCCCTTGGGAAGGAGTTAGGGTAGTTCCTAGACTTTTTCTCTGTGAAGAGAGCATTCGGTGTGGAGGCTGGCCATGAGCAGAGGGGATTCATCATAACAACATAAAACCAGATTGTGCACAATTTCTATACAGCCGGTGACCAGCTCCAGCACTGGGGCTGTGTGCGACTGTCCTTTCTGTGGATCAGCTCACAGCGCAGCAGGCAACTACCTGGGTAAAGCCCATGAAAGCACCCTGCCAGGCACTGTCGTCCTCTGCGGTGAACTTCTGATGCAACTTCCAGCCACAGGAAAGAGCATCTCATCCAAAGAGCTGACTCGTCTCCAAGCTGCATACCAGCATAAATGGAAGAGGGGATCTGGCTCTGCTGCTGCATGCCTTCGACCACAGCAACTGTCCTCACCTCCAAGAGGGGCAAGGGAAGAGGCAACCAGCAACCCTTTGTCTGTGCAGCAGCGACCACGCTCTTTGGGAAAGCAGGAGAGGATTAGTTAACAGTGACAAAACAAGCATAGCTGTCAGAAGGAGAAACAGATAAGTTTGGGATTTTCCTGTCTGCTGACCCACCCTTTGATAAGCCCAACTAATAGCCTCCCTATGAGTTAACTTGTGCACATGCAGAGCTTCTTTTCAGCCCAGTCTTGCCTCTGTAAACCTCGTTCCCATGACTGTGGCTCCAGTAGCTGTGACATCTGTAGCTTGGGAAAGACATCTTGTGGGGTAGCTAATGGGTAAGGGTACAGAAGGTCTGGAGGGCAGTAAGGTGCAAGGGAATGAGAACAACCCACACTATGAGGAAGGGAAGGACTGCAAGAATGGGGAATAAGAAGATGTAAGACTTGGGGTGAGAGAACTTAATTTCCTCAGGGAGGCAAAGATTAAAGAAAAGAAAAAAAAGACACTGGGCAGGGAGAACTGGGGTGGAGAGAAGAGAAAGGGAGAACTTACCAGCAGGAACAAAGAAACTGAGGAGGATGGCGGCCAGGGAAGAATGGGAATGACCAGGGAAACAAGAGAAAAGCAGGCAAAACTGCTGTGAAAAGGAGTGACATAATGAGCAAGAGAAGAAAAGTACTTTTAGAAGAGGGAATGCAGATCAAGACAGGAGAGGATGACATGGAGAAGACATAAAAAACACTAACCAAACAAAAACAGAGGTAGAAGGAGGAAAAATAAGAGAGATATATGAGAGAAAGCAGGTGAAACAAAAAGACTCACACTGTTCTTAGGCTAAGTTTCTTTTTACTAGTTCAGTATTGTGTTGCAGTGTCCCAAGAGGCATTTTGTTTCTGTGGCTCTTTTGACCACTTATGGCTGATTATTCAGGGTTCCATGACTAAGTAATTAGAAGAAAAGGATGGGAAACCAGCCTAAAAGTCACCCGGATGTGTCACAAGGCTTTGTCTGAAGTACTGCTCCCTTCAGAGGGAATTGTTTCTAGAAAATAGTTGAGATGCTGACATCCCCAGTGTACATGTGGCTGGCCTCTATGCTGCCTGGGCAAGTTGTTGGGGCTCCAAGATTTCTGAACCCTCCCCACCCACTTTGCTGCAAATGACTCTGTTCTGCTTGGGAGGGATGATGAAGAAGGGAGGATCCCAGCAGAATCCTCTTGCCAGCATGTCTCAAAATCCCAAAGCTGGCTCTGATCCTGCAGGATTTGACCAATATTTGTTGAAAGTGGAGCAACCCAGAGTGCGGGGTGGCTTGGCTCTACATCCCACTCAATGGGAAGTCAGAAAAGCAGGAGTGGATAGTAGATTTCTCTTCTGATCTGACACTCCTTTTCTTCACATACCTTGCTCATATTAACTTGCTGCCTTTTATTTATTTATTGAAGCAAGACACAAACATTTTACATTCAGGAGGCAGATGGACATGGCAATTACTGCATCACTAAGAAACCTGAAGCCCTGGAGTAAACATCAAAGGAGAGCCTTTCCTCTGGAATTATATAATCCCTGTCATGCATATAGGAATTAAACATCACTTTACAGTAGAGGAGTAGGGAAGCTTAGTTAATATAAGCAAGGCATGTAACTGCACTGTATGTCTTAAACCACAGTTCCATGGGATATAAAATCTGTCATAAAAAGTGCCTGTGCTGGACCAGAACATGATAGCCACTCACTGCCAAGCACTGAACAAGCACAAACTTACTACGTTGGTTCGGATATGTTTGACAAATTCTGGCAGACACCATACCGAATCAGGTAACGTCTGTCCTCCAGTCAGCATAAAACTGGCATAAATACCACGTCGTGTGCTCTGACTAATTCAACAGAAACATAATTGTGTGTTTAGGCCAGATCCAGATCCAGTATCTACAAGGAGGTGCTCCTGCAGAGCCAAAATCTCATATTAATGAAGTTGGAAGCAGAGCCATGTGCGTTAGCTGCATGTTCTGAATTCTTAGGAGTGGCAGCAGTTCATGGCAGGGAGCTTTTTCAGAACAACCATAAAAGGCCGGGTTTTATTTTTTTTTCCTGGGATGACAAAATTATTTCCTTTGTTTCCAATAATCTTAGCATTTGCAAATACTGAATTGGTCCTTTTGTTTGCTGCACTCATTTATTGCAGCTTGTAGCCTCAGCACAGCTCAGGCTAGGATGACCAGCTCCCCTGCTCTCCATCACTGTCATACTGTCAAATGCAGTTATGCCTGTTGAAAGATGCTGACCAAGCATAATGTTAACCGCATCGCCATAAAAGTAGTTTGCCGTACCGGAACCATCGCTTAAAATTAAACATTTTACTCATTTGAGATCGAAGGAAATAATTTGGTCAATCAAAACACTCCCCTTGCTTTGTCTTAATGTACATATCCCAGCGATGTGCCAGACCGGCCCTCAGTATTTTCTTGTTAAAGTTTCATGACCGAATTGAAGAAAAGCTTGGAATGATTTCTCTACCTCTGGGGAAAATCACAGACTCTCAACATTATGCTTAACCATCCCTGCTAGAGATGATTTATTCCTGGGGCTCATAAAACATTCTTGAAAGAGTGAAATTTTTGCCTTGTGACTGCAGCATATTGCACCAAGTGTCGGGCACTTTCAAAACAATTTCCTGAGAGGATGTGAAAGGTAGATTGGGATCCAAGGGGACACATTTTTCTCCTTTTCTCTCATACTCCCAAGGCTCCTTCCCAGTTCTGTAGGAAATGCAGTGCAGAACACTAATCTTGGTCGACTAAAAGGAATACTTTTCTTCATTTCAAAGAGGAAAGCCAGTCTCAAAAATTGAAGCTAAACCTGTGTAACTGTAATAAGGCTTGGCACTTACATGCAGGTTTTCATCTTCTAGCCACTTTACATTAAGTAATGAATCCTCAGGACTCCCCTGTGGAGTAGGTGGCTGAGTATTATTAGCCCCCTTCTGCAAATGGGAAAACTGAGGCGGGGATGTTAAGTACCTTGCCTAAAGCCACCGAGGGATTCTGTTGTAGAGACAGGATCAGAGGTTAGGAGTTTTTGTGCTTTCAATTCCCATATCTATTGTGTCACTTAAGCACAGAGCCATAATTGAATATTGGAATGACCCAGGGGTGGAGTGATTCCTGCTACTCAGATCTGAGCACAGCTCCTCTGATGGCCAGAGACTCAGCGGCGCAGTCGCATGCAGCTGGACGGAGCATGAATGCCTAATGTTAGGATAAAGAAATGCTCTTTGGTTTCCTCAGACACGCTGCTGGGCAATGCTCACCACGCCAGGTCCTGGCTCAGCTCTCCAGTAAGCTGTCCCTTCATTTCAAGGTATAAGACCTCGTGTGTGTAAGGTATGCTTGCCTCGATGGGTGATGTTGCAGTAAGAAATACACCTTCAGAGGCAGATGCTGCTGTTAAGACCAAGGTTAGTGTTCTTCTACTTTTGTGTGAAGCTTCTTGTAAGAGAACAGGCGAGTCCCCCTCTAGCTAATTCATGCTTGTGCAGGAGTGTGAAAAGAAACCCAGACCCCAGTGCTCTGGGCTAAAGCAGATGCTTCACTAGCTTTAGGAGTAGGACTTCTGTGTTCTGTGGTCCTCACATGACACATTTGGAGGAGCCTGTTGTCCATCTAGCAGAACATGCGGGGATGGGTACAGCCCTACTCCAAAAGACATGAGCTGAAGGGCTGGGCAGCCTGCACAGACTGTGATCACATCCCCTGAGTGGGAGCACAGGTCCTGCTTTTCGCAGGGCTGCTGCCAGGGTTCACAGACCTCAGCCTTGCCCCCTGACCTGTGTGTGTCTGGAAAAGGGAACCGTGTATCGAAGAAGAGAGTGTAACATGAAATTAATGAGGAAAACTAACATCAATCACCACACAGTTGCTATCACAAATAAAAGAAAATATATTTCCATGAATTCAGGAAAGGACGGTCCCATTTCAGCGTTCCTCAGGTAAAGAAATGCTTGTTTTTCTTTGCTAAATGCCTATTTCCATCCACAGTATTTCCTGCATGTTGTTGAACCACTCTGTGGTCACATCAAGATGCCATCAGGCACTAAAGTCTGAGAACTGGTTTGTATCTCTCACAAGCTGCCAATGTACATTTATGCAGTGCAGAACGATACGTCGTAGAGGGAAGGTCCGTAAAATGCTCCTGATCGCTAATGTTTTCTTTCTGATCCTTCCTTAATAGGGAACCAGCACAAACCCTCCCATCTACCCGCTGGCTGGTTCTGCACGTAGTGCACATACTATTCCAGTTGGGAAGTGGAGTCTGTTTCGCACCTGATGGGGCCTTTGCTTTGGAAGGGAAGGGTTTGGAACCGGAGACCGATCCACACCCCAGATTTATTTTGTTTATGCATAGGAAAAAAGTGGAAATCCCCAGCTGCTGCATGAGGTGGCCTGGGTAAGGATGATTCTTGCACCTAAAACACAGGAGCATGTTTGCTCTGAGAATGAAAAGCTGACATTTTCTCACTCCTGTGCATTTCGTCTAAGGATTTTGCCTTGAATACCACCTAGTTTTACTAATTGATCACTAGAGATTACGAGCATCAGCCTTGCACGAACATTTTAAAACAAAATACTACAAGGATCTTTTTGGAGTTCTCTGACTAATTCCAGGAGCACGGCAATGAAGTAAGGTGATTAGAGTAAGAAAGATCGTGTGGTAACGCCTGAGTCACTTTAATTGGATTGTCAGGGATTACTGGACCACACCGTAAGTGTGAGAGAGGCTGGGAAGGCAACGAGCCTTGCAGGGCACTGACGCTGACTGATACCTATCTTGCACTTTAAACTACAACACTACAAACTCCACCTAGACCAGAGCATTAACTTGTCTGGAGTCTTCTCACCGGAGTGTTGTGTGCTCTGGAGAGGGGAGCCCTCCACGCAGCCGCGCAGGGCCCTGAGGAGCCCAGCTGAGCCGCACGCCTGTGGCCAGGCCCTTCACACACGACCCCCGGTGATCACCTCCCCTGAGCAGAGCGCAGGCCATGTGCTGCAAAGGAGGTTCTCCGCGTTGCATTTGATGATGGTGGGATTTTTGCTAAACATGAACGTTTCCAACTGTGCAGAGCATTTATAAAGCACACTGCGCGTCTGACTGAGTAGAATATGTTTTTAATATAATGTAGTATGAGCATGTGGGAAAACTAATGGAGGCTGTTCTCCATTCAGAATTCAAGCACAACAAACTGTAATCACATTTTTAGAACTTTTTTTTTATATTAAGCATTTCATTAAATATTAAGGAAATATAAACACATGCTAAAAGTTATGCAAACATCCTATGGATTGCGTAGGAAGGACTTGGATTTTCCTTTCACACTGGGATTGCATTGTAATTCCATGAGGTCATCTATGACTGCTGCCGAGGAGGACCGGACCTTCAGTTCCCTCCCTGTTACATGTGTATGTGCTGCAAAGGGAGGGCATGTCTGGAGCACTGGCATGTAGTTGGTGTGCTAAAATATATCTTCACTATAGCTATTTGTCTCTTTCTTACTTATTTTGAAAGGGAAATATACTCTTTCCTCCATTACTTTCATGTGAGTAAACTCAGCTAAATCCTTTGTTGGAGAAGGGCGGCTCTTGGGTCATCTAATATTTTATCTCTTCACAAATCAGAGAGGGGGTAAGTATAATTATACTAATGCTCCCAGCTGGTCTGTTTTATGAGGCTGTTGTACCAAGACCATGCATTCACTTCAAGTTTGGTACCTCCTGCCCCACTCTTGCCTTCCCCCTTTTGTTCTTTGAGCTTTTCTGCCTGCCCATTGCAGGGACCTGGCAAACCCTCCCTGCAGACCACATCCCCCCCATCACTCCCACAGGCAGCCCTGCCCGCAGCTACTGCTGCTCTGGCCAGGACCCAGCTGGCAGGCAATGAAGAGCAGAGGAGGGAGGGCCAGCCAGAAACAGCATCGCGCCGTGGCAGCTCCTGGTGAAAGGCAGGCAGAAATGCAAGGAAACGCCTGACAGATGTGTGAGGTTGAAGCTGGGGGCTGGTGAGCGTCTCAGGGGAGCTTTATGCCATGTGGCTGCTTGAGTGGGTACGGGCTAACGTGGGCGGACACCGATTTCCTTCATTTTTGGTGCCAGTGAAAGGCAGGGGCAGTTACACAGACCATCAATGCTGGCTGCTGTGGGAAGGTTGCCTTGAGCGTGGCCTGGGAAAAGATGTGGCTAGGAGTGTTGCCTTTTTAATCTCTGCAGGCCATGTAAACAGATTTTCCCAAAATACCGGCCCAGCTCTCAGGCTGTTCTGTGAAGCTGACCCCCTCTGGAAACCCTGAATGACGCGGTTAATATTCTTCTCACATCTGCCAGGAGTTAATCCAAGGACTAATATTACTGGAATATCAGCTTCTATTTTAATGTACTGTTTTCCTAAAATTCCCCTGAACTTTTAGCTGATAAAGGAGGAATAGAAGGAAACAATGTATTGGCCTGCATAGGTCCTCATCACACTAGGTGTTGGATACAGGCTGGAATTCATCTACTTTGTTACCCACAAAGTTTATCTCAGATTTTTATCTGGGTCAAGAACACACTTAGAAACTTTCTCGTTATGGCACCAGTATCCTGTGAAACAAACTGGTGGGGAGTTATTGCTTACGGGAGGTGATCCGGGATTCTGCACTCACGGTTAGTAGCAAACCAGGGCTCCTGAGGGGTTTTAGGGTGCAGGTAAGCACTGGAAGGGCTTTCCATGGTAGAAGGTGTAAAGCCAGGACTATATACACTGGAGGTTACTCAGGATTTCAAAGTTCTTCTCTTCTGAGCAAGCCAAATTACTACTCAGATAATTACATTGCAGTTCAGGATTCCTGGATTCCTCTCCTGCTCGTTTCTTATCTTAAGGTTGTGTTGGTGTCCGCTAGGAAGGAATCGACACGCTGGCTGTGGGGCTGATGGGTTTTGACTGCTAGTGACTCGCTGTGAGTCCCTCATCTGCCTCGGTGCTGTCTACCTTGTAGAGCTGCTGTGAGGCTTGGTTACTCCCCATAGAGCCCTCTGGTACTCACAAAAGTACAAAATGTCTTACTCACTCCATAAAAGCCGTTTTATTCCAAGCTAGAACTGATAGCCCATTTTATTTTCCAGTCCCATTTTGCTTGCTTTCTTCTGCTGGTACATCACTTAATAAAGGAATTGGAAGGCTCTTCTCGTACGTGATGAACAGCCAGCCCTTTCTCAATGTGTGGCCCTCGCCTGGACTTGCCATTATTCGAGGTGTAGATGGGTTTGTGTACAAGCCTGCGCACACACGTGCACGCTTGCAAAAGCACATGCTGGGTGAGCTCCAGACTAGCCATTAGATTTCCCCTGCTATTACTCTACTGTACATATTCCTAGTAGATTAGAGCAGATTTTTTTTTATACGCTCTTCTATAAAAAGTATGCTATATTGATTGCAGCAGAGTGAGCTGCCGTGGTTGATATCCGAGCGCTAACCCAGATAGGGATTAGCATTACATCAGCCATCAGGCGAGGGAACCTGGCGAGCTGCCAGCCTGTAAAAATGGAAGACATTTGCGTCACTGTTCCCTTGGTAATGCTTCTTGGAGCTGTGTCAGCTGTCCCCCGAGGTTGTTTCCTTAATATGTCAACAGACATTCCTGAATCTTTAATGCTGAATAGCTCTTTTTCCTCTTCCAAAAACACTTAGGTGACAGAGTAGCTAGTGTCTCCCGCTGCCCTGTGCATTAAAAAATGATATACCTATGTGGATCAGGCTTAATACCTTTTGAGGGAGGGTCACAGCAGTTACAGTCAGATCTGGGCGAAGCAAAAATTCCATCTGCAGCGTGACTGCTGTTTGCATGCGCTGAGGAAGCAGCAGCCCTGTTGGAAGCCAATCCTCCTTTGCCTCCGGAGCACCCCACTGGAGGGAATGAAAGCGCCTGTGTTAGATTAGTTGTTGGAATTTGCTAACATTTGGGATAAACTATCTGACCTTGCTTTAGGAATTCCAGTTACATGCAATAACTCCAGGTTAATGCCTGAAAGCTGTAGGACTGTGCGCGCAGTGACCTCTAGCTTCCGGAAACCATTTGTTAGTGCCAGTTGTGAGAAATAGTCGGAGGTTTTATCCAATGACATTTTCACCTTTCCGCTTCTCCATGCAGCCAGCTGCTATTTTCAACTTGAAGAATTAAAATGCAAGTAAGGTACACTTGACCAAATCTGAGCATGTGCCCTTTCAGCTGAAAGTAAACATCCCCTATCTAAAAGACCTTTTGTTCTTAGGTGACAGCTTTAAATTTGCTGGGCAGTTGCTGTAGTAATTAATCACAGGCTTGTAATTTAATAGTTTGGGAAGAGCAAGCAAAGAAGTCATTCTAAGAAATCACTTTGTGAGTAACTTAATTTTGGTGTAGGGAGCACTACTAAGCGTTCATAACAATTTATCACTGTCGTACACGTTTCACGCGATCCACTGCTGGATCAGAAAGCAGCTCTGCTCGTGAAAGCTCAGTTCTGACGAGGGGACAGCAAGCACTGTTATTTTGCCGTCTTTATCCAGCACTGAAGGACTTCCAGATTCCTTGCTTGAGGAATGTGACCCCAGCAGTGGAATTTGCCTCCTGCGCAGCAGCGCCCCAGGGAGAGCTGCGGAAGGTGTCCGTGTGCCTGAAATGGGCAGGCAGGCAGCGCGGGGGAGGAAGGGGCTCACCCGGGCCCAAGCAGAGGCAGGAGGTCCCTGCCTGTAGCTAGGGCAGTGCTGCAGGGCAGGAGAGGGCTTCCCGAGCACCCTGATTTGGCAGCCTGCATTACCAGCGAGGGAAATACCCAGCCCTTTGGGTCGAGCTTTTGCATACACCCATGTACACACATTTACGAGGGGCACCGATGCTCCTGCCTAAGCCCTGCGCCTGCTTGTCCTTGTGGTTGCTGCCTGGCTGCTCTGGCACGGCCAGCTTTACCCTCGGCAGACAGGCAGCCAGTGAATCACTTTAGTGGGAGAACGCGGGGCGCCCACTATCAGCCTGCGGCCAGAGGCAGGCAGCCCTAGGGAGGAGTAACCTTGCCCCTGCTGTCTCAGGGTGCTGGGAGAACCGCCTTTCCCCTGAGCCCCATGACTCCTGGATCCCACACGGAGACAAACATTGCTCAGCCGCTTGGTCTGCAGCCCGGCTTCCCCAGAGCCTGCTGCTGTCAGAGCCAGGCAGCGATGTGCGTTTGTTCCACCTTGTGCTGCCGCTCTGCTGGGGAGGCTGGAAGAGGGAGGTGGAAAAAACGTGACTCACAGGGGTAATCCAAAACTGGGACAGGGTAACATGCTGGAGGCAGGTGGAGAGTACCAACTTCCAAATCCAGGGGCGTTTGGCTGCAGGTTACCAGCCTGGCAAGAGAGAAGAGCAAGGCCCCAGCCGAGTAGTCGGGCTTGATACTATCAACACAGATGCCGGAGGCAGGACTGACCCCCTGTAGCTGCTGTTGGCTTTTGGCTGCTGCAAAGGCAAGCACAGGGCTGTGGTTGCCTTCACTGCCTCTGTGCTGTAGTTCTCCCTGAGGGAGAAGCAGCCCCCACAGCAGGGCCAGCGGTGTGGGGAGGGCAAGGAGAAGCAAAACGGTTCCTGCTCTGAGGCAGAGCTTGTAACTCATCCCTCCCAGGATCGTCTCCTTCCCTCCACTCACCTGCTATAGACCCCAGATTTCTCACCAAGTGAGACGAGCCCCAAATCTCCCTTCAAGGCCCCAACTCGTCCCTATCATCAGCCCTGTGGCTCCTCTCTCTGTCTACTGCTATCATGCACTTCTATATATAACACAAGACTCCTGTCTGCTGCAAAGGGCGTTTTCTGAGGTAAAGTTAAATACACGGCAAAACCTTCAGAAATAGAGCCTTGAAAACACAACTGCTCTATCCTGACTGCTTGTGTCATTATTCAAATAGAGAGTCAAAGGAAGGTCAGCTCTTGAATAGGTTTGAATTTTTATGGAGCTGTGAATGAACTGTCTCCTAGTCCCAGAAAGCTGCAAGTTAAGGTCTTTCGTACCGCTGAGAGCTAGGCTTTGAAAATTCCAGTGATGTCCAAATCCCTGAAACTTGTGTCGCACAGGAGTACCGCTTGCAGTCACGGAGTAGCTGCAGCTGGAGGAGGTAGGTGCCAGCTTGCCCTTGAGCTCTGCACATCCTATCACCTTTCCAAGTGTGCTTCCTCCCCATCTCTGCGTGCAGTTCAACACTCCCTGCCCGTGCGCCCAGAGAAGGCAGCGGGAACCTCGCCACCTACCTCGGTGGACATAGGAGTACCCTCACAATGCTGACAGCGATCTACAAAGCCCCTTAGAAGCTGCACTTTTCATGTCCTCTTTCCATGCGTGATGCCAAGATGAAAGGCTTCAGGGGCTATGCTGACCAGCTTTTAAATCCAATTGTCTGAAGCAAGCGATCCTCAGAGATTGGCATGGATTTGTCACATCGTGTTCTTTCACCTGATCTAAGCATGGCAACTTAACTGGAGTGGTTTTGATCCAGGATGAAAACAGCTCACTGAAACCGGTCACTGGAGGGCTAGGCAATATCCTCGCCTCTACTTGTGCTGCAGCAATACCACATTAAATTAGCCCTGGATGCAAGTCTGGCAAGCTAACATCCATCCATACCAATTTGCTAGGCTGTCTGCAGGTACTCCCCTGGGGACTGGATTCCACGGTGACTTACTGTTAGTCATCGTTTCCCCATGACTTTGTGCTTTTTAAGCCAAACACTCAATATTCTGGGCAGGTGTCATATGGTGCAACTTCCTGCTGCTGTAAGCAGAGAAAGTCAGAGGCAGCCCAAGGAAATACGGCGTTAGGAAGGTGTGGCTTTCTGTTGGTTAGCACAGGTTCTCTGGTTGCAATGTGAAGGACACCATTGCCTCAGCTTCACCTGCCTCCCTCTCTCACTGAAGAGAAAAAGATAGCACCGGCAGTGAGCAGCATATCTAGAGACCCAGCACTGAGCATATTGCCTTGTGTTTTCAGAGTATAGTTTGAAATGAGTCACCCACAGGTGAGTCAACTCATAAATGGCAGGGAGAAGGTGACAGGCACTATGGTAGCGCAGGAGAGCTGCGCCAGGCCAGTGAAGAAGGTTATTACATGTCCTTTCGTGATGCCAGAGGATTTAGAAACTCAGGCCTGTTTTTGAGGATGGCTGCTCAGCTAAATGTTCCCGTCAAAAATGGCTCGTCAGCTAACTGTGTTTGTCCATGCAGAGCAGAACTTCTGTGTCCAGCTGTTTCTCCTCGTGCAGGAAAGAAGTCTGGTTCACCTCAGCCAGTCAGCTCTGCTCAGAGTGAAGTGCAGGGGAAATTCCATGAATATCAGGGAACTTGGGTTAAAACAGTGTGTACAGAGACTTATTTGAGATTCCAGATGTTTTGAATTGTCTTTGCAAAAAGAAAACAATCTTTTAATACTTCATCAATGTTATAAAAATCTTTTTTGTTTGTTTTTTAACCAAAACTCATGTTTGTCCTGGACGTTTTATAGGTCTGTGCTAACGGACATCAAGAGTGCTATGACTCTGCCTGTCAGTCACAGAAACCAAGCTTGTCCTCCTGTGCCCCAGCTTAGGAAATCTCTTGCTAGAGGCTTGGGCCAGCAAAAGAAGCAAATGAATGTTCCCTTGCGTAGCTGCAGAATGCGGGTACAGTGAATGCTTGGAAGACCAAAGGGTAGGGTCTTTCCATTCCATGCCGAATGGCAACACTAGTTATTTCTGCTAGTACGTGCCTCATGTGAGAAGTGTATGCTGTATTTTTGGACACCTCTGGCAGCAAGTGAGTGCTCCTGAGGGCATGGATGGGAACAGGAGGCAGGGAGATTTCTGAACCTTAAGGGCATCTACAAAGGATGTCTATGAAAATATCCTGATGGGTCAAGGAAACAGTGTTGTGGGTAACGAATGCATTCCAAGCAAGGTAATGTTTCTAAGAGATTTCGTCGAAAACCCACAGCATGTGCAGGCTGTCACGTTCACGAGATGAGCCAGTCCTCAATGAAATCTTTGAACCATCTTGATCATGATAAATGTAAGCAGCACATGGCTGATGATATGAAGAAAAGCAGATAAATAAGTATACCACACAAATGTAGAGTGGATAGAACTGAATCAGGGCTAGACTTCAGCAGAATTCACAGGCTGACGATGGTAATGGACTGAAATGGGTGTCTGCTGTAGGGAAACAGGCCATTGATTGCTGGTTGACATGGCTATCCTCATGTAGATGGAAGGCTGTAGTGGAGCGCTGTGCCAACAGAAGATCTGTCACTGCCCCTTCCCTGTGCTCAGTGCACATCAAATCTCCCATGTGGGAATGCACTGGGAATCAGCCCTAGTGACACCTCCCTTCACCCTGTGGGGATGAATGCAGGAGCTCTCCAAGTGGGTACTTCCTTTTCTCTTGGGTTTTGTGCAAGTACAAGAGCTGCTGCTGATAGTTGATAACGCTTCTTTTTTTTTTTTTTTTTTTTTTTTTTTTTTTTTTTTTTTTTTTTTTTGTGGCCCCTGGTGTTATAGGTGCCAATGGAAATGAGAAAGCCCTCCAGCCCACCCCCAAACTAAGTGTTTTAGTGGGATCCTGTCTTCTGTGCCAATAATGATAATTCCTTCCATGCATTTTACTCCAATTCTACCCTTCCATTCTGGGGTTTCCTTCAATATAGTAATACATTTCCCAATTATTTCCCCCATTAACACCTGTAGATTCTTCTAGCAAAGACTAGTGTTCAGATCTCTGTGCTGGCTTTGGGCGTGTAGTAGATTTTGGGTTGGGACCACGAGAGAACAACTGCCCTGGTTTTAGGCAGGGATGGGTGAGTGACAGACAGGGGCAGGCTGGTGATTGCCTGTGCGGAGGATGTTACCTGAAGCGGTTTCCCAGAAGGTGCAGGGCAAGAGTCATCTTACCGAATGTAGGTGTCTGTATCTGAGTATTCATCTTGATTCCCTTTATAGTCAATAGAGAAAAATAAGCACTTCTAAGATGTGATTCATCTTAGTCTAAAGGAGACGTATAAAGTAAATCAGATGATTCACACCCTAGACATGCCTATTTCTCTTCATTGAATATGAAAGGTGACTGGCTCAGATGTAGATATCTAAAGCAGGGTGAGACAAATCCCACTCAAAACATCATGTTTGAAATGGCAAACCAGGAAAATCTGCAGAAATAATGTCCTCCCAGCTAAGCCACCTTTTCTACAGCTTTTCTCTACACCTTCGATTATAAGAAGCATGTGTATTGTGGAAGACATGCCACAGGTTTTTTTATTTGTTGACTTCTTGAGCAGGGAGATTAGGAGATTGCTGTGGGTCTGTAATGTGGAGGGGAGCAGAAAAGGTCTGCGGGTCTAACCCACTCAGGAAGTGTGGTGCAAAGGTGGCAAGCATGGTCAGTAGTTCAAGATTCAACACTGTGAGAAAACAGTGTGCTGAAGCTGGATGTTGCCATGATGTGTGTCTCTTGCATCTCAGAGTGGGCCAGGGAGTGTTAGAGACCAGTCAGGCTGAAACAGACTCTGATCTTTGTCCAGAATGATGGAGAGGTTGTAGCTGGGAAAATGAGTTTAAATTTGCCTGACGCTGTATTGTATTTTGTGGAAGAGCTTCCCCCGCAGACATTTTGGGCTGAACGCTGGTGACGCTGCCCTCCATGCCGATTTCTGTCTGTCCATCCTCATGGAGTTCTTAAGCTCCAACTGTGCTGAAGCAGCCAGTGCTTAGGTGCCCTGATAAATCCTCCTGTTGACATTGGTGAGCTATTGCAGGGACCACAACAGGAATAATGAGAACTGAAGTCAAGTTAGTGCAGAGTCAGGCTTTAGAGGCATAAACAGACTCCCCTTCTTGGCTTTGCCCAGTAATGTCTGATGGATACATGCACTTTGGAGAGTTTTCTCTGAATGGGAATTTCCACCTGGATGCAGTATTTTCAAGAGGGCAATCAAGCCAGGGCCCTGCTCATGTTGGATGGGGAAATGTGATGGCTCATCGGTTTCCTCTGTTGGACAAGGGCCACCATGGCTGCTCACCAGCCGCTGCATGGAGGGCAACATGCTCTCAAGGTGATCCCTAAATAGGAAAGGGCATGCAGAATGCAGACACGACCAGACCAGATGTGCAGTGACAGTTTGTGATAGAAATGGGACAGCAATGTTGTAACCACATGAACTTTAAAGGGACCATGATCTCTGTGACACAGTCACTCTTTTTCCAAGGGCAGAGGCGGATGTTTCCTGCAGTTAAAAACATCAAATAATTAAAAGAGAAAAAAAAAGTGGTGCATGGAAGCAAGATACTCTGAGATGCATTTTTATAAGTCTTTGTAACATTACACTTCCAAGACTGTCAGGCACCAGTGGCGGGTCCCTCGTTTGCTTCCAAATACACTGACTGTCAGAGCATGATGCCAAGCTCTGTGTTGGCTCAGGCTGGAAAGGATGATTCTGGAGGTCTTGTAGAATTTAACTCCGCAGCAAGATGACTTAACTGTCTGCAGGCCTTTGCTGATGTATTTTATTATTATATGAGTCCAGGGATGTTGTGACGAGACCTTTATAAACATTTAAAAATAAAATGTTTGCATTTCACTTTGAGGTCTGATGCTTAACAGCTGAGGACTGTACTGCGAGCTGGAAGGTGAGAGGCTGTGTGGCTCCAAAGGTTAACAGGGTGTCGGGACACAAGGCCAGCAGCCTGGTTACACAAAGGAAGGATCAGAGCAGTGGCTCTTGCCTCAGCACCAAGTCCTCAAGAAACTGAGAGCTGGAATACCGGAAAAACTGGACTGTTCCCTTCTCTTTCCCAATCAATCCTGTGTAGCAATCACAGTGAAAGATTGGCATGTGACTCCCTTAACTGCTGGCCTACAGCTCCTGCACTGGTGTCCTGGGAAGGGGCTTCCAGTGGTGTTGCAAGTCCTGTATCTCTCCCAAGAATAATCAGCAGCTCCACTGATTTGTACTGCCTATGGGACATGGAAGAAAAGGCAAAAATTTTGGTCCACGTCTTCCATCTTATGTGTGATGCTAGTCATACAAGACTTTGTGCTCCTTCTGTTCAACTCAGACAGTTCCTCAGGAAAATGGACCCATGACCTTTTAGAGTTTAGATACTGCAGATCCCCACAAAGACATTCTGCTGCTTTGTTGAGCAGGTTCATCTTTAATTTTTTCCCCACTGACGAGATGTGCCAGATTAGGGTGAGAACAATGTTGCAGTCACTGTAGTTACGCGACTAGCAAAGTGCATGGGATTGACATGATGTGGTATGAGGGAACCTTCAAAGGTTTCCATTAGTCTGGATCATGAAATCTCTCCTCATCCCCTCCTCTCAGAACAAAATAGAAAAACCCCATCCCTCCCACATGCAGCCCAAAGTGTAAAGACCAAGTCAGGTTTACAAAGTTCAGTTCAAGCCTGGGGAAAAAAATAAAAAAGAACAGAAAAAATACAGATTTATACTAGTAAACATGTTTTTAATATGGTTGTTTTGGTTTGCACAAAAAGAACACACACACACACACAAAAAAAAAGAGTACAATTGAGGTAATCTGGGGTACAGATCAATGCCAGGGCATTTCAACACTTTGAACACATGCTTTTTTAACCTTTCCCTCTGTCTCCAGCATTTTTTCATAGCAGAATCATTGCACTTCCTGCTGCATTCCCATGTTATGGGCATATGGATCTGAGAGCAATCAATGGGCAGTGAAAGTAATGCAGGTAAATGACATTGCTCCCAACGTCTGGGAGGAGCGTACGGGGGCGGGAGGGCGGGAGAGTATTTCGTTATACAGATTCCACGCTGGTGGAATGTGGCTTTTTTCCCCAGAAATGATTACTTCATGCGATCAAGGCTTGTGCAAATGGGGGCTGACTGTATATTTACTCAACAAAATGAACACTGAGATTACGTTTTGGAACATAACCCCTTGAGTAATGTTGACTTGTTCCCATTCCCTACCCTTTGGCTCTCATCTGCTGTTTAGTGTCTCTTGTTTAATCTAACTGGCTAATGGGTCATCTTTTAGTATTACCTGACTCAGTAACATGGTTAAAAGCCTGCAGAATATGTCAATACAAGCAGCACAGAAATGGGTGGCCAGCAGGATTGAACAGGATGGACTGGTTACAGAGACAGTCAAGTTCATCAGATAGCAAACTGCTCAGCTGCCTTCCAGCTCTCCTGTAAGGGGTGTTTTATTTGTTTATTTTGATTAATTTTTAAGCTGTACCCGTAAAACCCAATTGCTTTGGTCAGAAGACATTTGGTTAGAACTGCTGGCTGGATCAGACAGATGTTATTCATATGACTTTGGGTGCATGACTAAGTGTTTTCAGAAGTACAGACTGATTGCAGGTGCCTCCATTTTTGAGTGTTGTGCTTTAGCCACTTGGAAGACATTTCAGAACCTCGTCCCAAAACTGGTTCCCATGGTACTCAGTAAGGGGAGCAGACACTTGGTTCTCTGTGATTGCATTGCAACCTGGCAAACCCGCATCCTTAGTCTCACCATCTTCCTGACTTCTTCCACCTGTAATGGTCTATCTGACCCCTTCTGATGGAAGTCGAGAAGGTTTATGCGGTAATGTGCAGGGTGCTAGGGAACCCAAACAAAAAAATGTAGCACTAAACTGAAAAGTGTTGGATCTCTTCAAATATCACTATGGTTTTTTGCCAGTGAAAGGCTTTGGAAAAGCTTCTCTGATTTTCAGCTGGAATTAAAATTCCATATGCACTATATTAAGTGGTTAATTATGTCATTCATTTTACAGCCTTCCTCTGAATGATTTGATTGAAATGAACGGATTTTAATCTCGGGGCGGAGGGGGGGCGGGAGGGGAAAGGAAGGGATAAAACACAGAATCATGGAATNTCCAGAGAAGGAGACTCCACAACCTCTCTGGGCAGCCTGTTCCAGTGCTCTGTCACCCTCACAGTGAAAAAGTTTTTCCTTACGTTAACCTGGAACCTCCTATGCTCCAGCTTGGACCCGTTGCCCCTTGTCCTATCGCTTAGTGAGGCCGAGAAGAGCCTGGCTCCATCTTCCCGACACTCACCCTTTAATGCTTAAAGGTTTGTTCTGTTTCAGCACTTGCATTTTGAAATGTCGGTTAGATGTTTCAAACAAATACAGAATGTCTTTCCTGGAATTATAAACTGGCCACTTTTGCAGTTTGATAATCCCTGCCAGGATGCGGTAACTACGTGTGCTGGACGGGTAGTTTAAAGGGGCAGTTCTGGTTTGAGGAAGGAAAGGAAGGCACTGGGGCTATAGGAGGGGAGGAAAGTGTGAAGGAAAGTGGTGTAACTTACAGTCTCATTACTTTGGCTGTTAAAATATATTCAGTCATTTATTAAAGCTTATTCACAAAATTCATCATTCATTAAAGCACTTTGGGGAGTGGGGGGGAAGACTGAGCAGCAACAGTCATTATTTACACTAGCGATTTCATCACGGAGTTAGATCATGGGGCCAGATTCGCCTCTGCGTTTCAGCAGTTCAGTTTCACTGACATCATGGAATAACTACTGATTTAGACTAATCTGTGGCAGAACAGAACCCAGCCCATACTGCTTCTTTAAGAGGATGCCTTGGGCAAATTCTTAGCTGTTTTATTGCAGGCTAGGTTTTGGGATGTTTTACAAATGGATAAAAAATTAAAGAAGTATGACAAGTGGATCTTCTCACTGCATGATGTTCAACTGAATCATTCCATTGAGATAGTCAGTAGGAGATGGATGTGAAAAGCATTCACATTAATAATTAGTAGCTCATTTTTAAGAGTTTCCCCTCCTGCAGTCCTGACAATTTTAAAACAAACAGTTTAGATTTTCAGTCCTCACATAAAAGATTCAGGGTGACAGCAGGGGACAGGAAGGGATCACACCAAAGCTCTTATTTTGTTAATAAGATATATAGTGTATAAGATCACAGTAGTCAGTTGGGAAAGAACTAGCAAATCATTCAATTCATGCCTTTGCAAGGAGAGGTGTGTTAGGTAATGATCATTCTTCTTCATAGCAGCACTGAATATCCTTCTTCCTAACTGTGATTTTTAGCTAAAGCTCACTGATGGAGCAGCCCACATGAGGCTGGATGGGTGACTTAACATCTATGAATTGAGGCACAGAACTATCTGTAGGCTCTCTGCCTCGGGCACGCTTTGGGAATTTGAGGCAGAATTTCTAAAACTCATTTCCACTGGCACTGCTCATCCTAGAAATCCTACATGTTATTTTATGATTTGGGTTCTCACTGAGAGACTGAAATACAGGATATTGCTTTCTACATTAATGAACAGCAGGTGAGGAGACAGCAGCAAGGGAAACTAAAGCTTTTATGGCATTCTTTATCGGTACTCTGGTCCTGTGAGTGTTGCATCGTAGATGGGGAGGGACTGACTAGAAGCAAAGCCATAACACAGCTGCTGTGTGGGTCCTTGACTTCCCCCATTTCACGTGTGAGTTGAAGGACTCAGCACTGAGACCTGGTACCAATCGTGAGGCATCTGAAGATGTGGGAAGGTACTGCTCCATGAGTCTATTAAACCAGGTGGTATTATGGAGGTACAACATGAACTTGAGCTTTTTTGGGGTCTCCTGCTTTGCTTCCTTAAAATTCCTCCTATCCTGGGACCTTGGATTCTCCTTTTTTTGCAGGGCAATGATGCCCAATAAGTCCCAAGGAAATAGCTGTGTGGAAAATTTGCAGGTCACGGTCATGGGGCCAGGTTCTCTGGTGACAGAGAGTGGAGTAGTTCCCCTGGAGTTAGTGGACTTATTCTAGCTGACAATCTGACCTATTGAATTTCCGTTCCTTTTGTGGGAATAACTCAGTGCATGATTTGATCTGAATTTCTGGGGCAGGGCAAGCTAGGAAGATTTCAGGCTTCTAATTGGTATTAGAATGCCTTAAGAAACTCAGCCTTTGCCATTTTATCTTCTGATCATCTTTCAGGCTGCACAGTTGTCTCTTGCTTTGAGTCCTGTAGAAAATCCACAGTCTCCATTACAGCAGTCCTTCCCTGGCTGACTGTTCAGAGCCTGCTGTAGCACCACAAAGGAAGAGCTGGCAATTTCCTTTGGGGACAGGCTGTGTGAGCTCCGGAAGAGGAGCTAGCTCTGCCTGGAAGCAGGGGAGCTCCTTACCTCTGTAGCACTCCCAGAGGAGGAGGGAAAGGGGAGAAGACAGGGACCAGCAACCAGCATTGGCTCCCTAGTTCTCTGCTTCAGGTTTATATTCAGTGCCGGTATGGACACTGGATATGGTGGCAAAAGAGGTTAGGCAGCCATGTGTCATAGGCAGCTATGAAGACTGGAAAAAAAGGGGACAGCCTTACACTTCCCCAAAACACAGAATTACAGAGAAGACCTCATGGGTTCATACCAGGCTCCTGTCCCAAAGCTGCCAGAAAATGAAAGAGGCGGTATCGGCAGTAGCTCTGCTAGCCATTCCTTAGAGTCACATGGGAAATGTAGCCCATTGCCATGGAGCTGGGTAAAGAGCAAGCCAAAATCAGTCCATTCACGCTGCTAGCTGTACTGGGTGATGGCTCCCATGTGTTCCTGCGGCATCTGGAGGTATACCAGCTGCAGACTGTAAGAACCCCATGCAAAATCCTAGAAATATCCCAGAAGTATTTCCAGTCCTCAGAAAAATGACACATAGAAAAGGTATCTGCCCCACAGTTGTGTAATCAAGATGCTGGAGAAACAATAGATTGGTATGCTGCCAAACTGTGCAGAAAATGGCTGACTCATGAGAACATGCAATCTTAAAACCCGAAGTAATTAGTAGTAGATTCATAAGTGGGGAAAAAAGTGCAATGAGACTGCTGAAAGGAAAGCTGTCCTCTCTGCTAGTAAACTACGGGAGCGTCTAAACCTGCTGCAAAAGCACCCAGCCAAAAGCAGAGCATAGGTGGGGTAGACACAGTTAGCTCGGACGGCAGAACTGAGAAGCATCAAGTAACGTCAACAGCAAAGGCATAAATATGAAGCAGAGAACATCAGGGAAGACCTTTAGTGCTGTGAGAAAAATGTGCACAGGATAGGAAAGTTTGCACAGTGATGACGTTAATATGGTGCAAAAGGGCAAAAATAAAACTCTGAGCTATGTGCCAAGAGCGGCAGCACTTAGGGAGACAGTAGGATGTAACTAAACGTGTTAGGTTGCAAAGGCTTCCTTAGAGCTATGCCAAGGAGGGAAAGGAATTACAAGCATGCAAAGCTGAATTAAAGCAATGCAATGACCCCATGCCATTAGGCAGAGTAAATGGCAAGTCAAATCAGTGTTGCTGGCAACACCAAATCCTCTTCTTTCAGCTGTACCCAGTGAATTTGTCACCACACAGGAGCTCTAAGTTTGAAGCAAACAATTCATGAAAGCAGAGGAAATTATTTTTTAAAAAATTAAATGTGCTGAGCTGGCAATATTCACTAGCATCCCCGCAATGAAGCTGTTAGTACGCATATCAAAAAGTGTTTGAAGGGGAGGATGTCTTCCAGGCATACAATTGCCTTCATCTATTTCCATCTTTACAACTTGTGCCTCTAGGAGTGTAGCAGTAAAGGAGTATTCCTTTACAGCATTAAAGGAAAAAATAATTGGAGCAGCAGAGGGAACAAAAAAGGAAGACATCCTTAGCTAATGTCAGGGACTACGACAAGTCATATAAGCAGTATGGGTGCTGAGAAGCCGGATAACCTACTCCTTTCTGAAGACTGAGGTAACTTCAACAAGCACTAAAAGAGTGTTCAAGTGGATGGCTACAAACGAGGAAGTATCCAGCTTGGCAAGAACAAACATATTCATGGTACATGGGGTATTGACAAGAACTGAAGGATAAGGAAAGAAACTACCTCACCATGTGCAGAAAAAAGAGCAGATGGAAATGTTTGAGGGCACTACTGGGATCAGATCTGAGGTGGGAGAGCATCAGCGCTGTCAGCAAGATGTATGAAAAAGACTCTGAGGGATCAGTGTAATGGCTGCTGATGTTCTGGGAATGGAGGCAGAGATCGTGTGGCAGAAGCTGTGATACATCATGATCCCATCTTTGTCCGTCAGAAAGAGTCAGGGAATAGATCTAAAGCTGAATAAAACCATAATGGTGTTGGGATTGTTTGCAGTACCCTGTATGAGACATCTGCTGATCTCCCAAGGGCCGGGACCGACCTCAGCAATCTACAGCAACACAGCAGCTTCCTACTCTCAAACGCACAGGCTCCATCCGGAGTCTGCTGGGATTTGTAACCTACCTGACAACTTTTCTTCCACAGTTTTCACATATGTGCAAGTCATTGATACAGCTCCTGAGTAAAGCTGCAGTGTGGACAACTGGTATCATCACAGCATGCAACTATCACACATGTGAAAGAGCAGACCATTATCCCACCTTTAATAAGGAGGCAGATATATAACATATTGCTAATGAGGAGTGCTACCCCTTAGAAAAAGACACGTTCCACTTGCTAACCTATCGCTCAGTTTTAGTATCTTTAGCAGAAAAGAGAGATACATCCAAGCAGAAAAGCTAAATCTTTCAATATCTACAAGTGGAAGGTGTTGTCAGTGTAACCGTGAATAGGCGACCCCTTGAGCAGAGAGTGATCACAAACTACTGCCCAGCATTTCGGATTGCTGCTGGCAGCCCCACCTCACCTTCAGCACATCCCCCTGAAGCAGTCACGCTATGTTTCAGGTATCCAGAATGAAGAACAAGGCTGACGTTGTTACAGCTGCCACTGTACGCAGCTAAATAATACGGCAGCCGAATGCAAATCTGACAGAAACAATGTAAAGACACAGAAAGCCAAATTCACCACTTAAAGGATTTGGAAGAAATCCAAGATGAAATGGAGCTGTGACCTTCATTTTTTCTATTGGAGAGGCCAGAAAGCAAGGGAGGTTGTCCCCATTTTCAGGACTACTGGATCTACCGAGACAGGTTGAATGTACAGGAAATCACAATACCCAGATTGCGGGGAACAGACACTTTCTCTGGGAATTGCCCAGCTCTCCTCCAGAACTGCACTCTGAGCAGAGGAAGCCAGTAATAGTCTGTCTTGGCCAAATATGACAGAGGCTAGCCAACATCTGATGGTCTGTTGTGGCATGGGTAGGGCAATCAGCAAAGCAGCAGTGGGAACACACTATTCTCCTCAGTGTCCGTGGGGAGAACAGGAATGCTCCTCCTCACCCCAAACTTGGCTGTTGTGGGCTGATACTCAGACTTCTGGTCAGTGGGTGAGTTTAAAGCAATGAAGCATTTAAACAGGCAAAATGTCCCATGCAGTGGGAGCACAGATCTGTTTGCTTGCAATCCATCCTCAAATTTACTTGCTTCAATCATCACCACAGCATCGCCACCAAATGGTAAAGCCACATTAGCACTTAAAATGCCTGAAATTTTATCAATGCCAAAGAACACGAAGAAAACACATAGCATCTCTGCTCTTGAACGGAGAAATAATCTCACAGAAAGCCTGGTTCAATCTGCTTCCATCTTCTGATGCCTTCAGCAGTGGCATCATTAACGTGACTAGCAGCGATGAAAGGAATCACAGACAAACAGAAGAAACATGTGAAAGCCAAAGCCTCCAGTGAGTGATGAAATAAAGACCTCCCAGAACTACCAGCAGGAGAAGGTATTCCTTTCAGACTATTTCCTCTGGACATATCATGTTCTGGGATGCAAACTATTTTCTTGAGCAGATAAGTTCCTGCTCATGTAATACAGCGTTTGTAAACACATATTTCCATGAAATACCTCAAATACATTAGCTTGCTGTGCTCAGAAGACACAGCGATAGCAGGGAATTATGCGCTCTGCAGAGCTGATTGGCAGGGCACAGATCAAAGCAGAAGAAAAAGAGCGGTGACTGCGGGAATAAACGCAGTACCCCAGAAAACACATTGCTGAAGAGCTCAAGCAGAAGGCAGTCATCTGTGATCATGAGCAAACGACACACCGACTCCAACACCAAGCCCACTTCCAGGTGTCCATATGAGGCAGTACAGCACTCTGACATGAAATAACAACCCCTTCAGACACAGAGGAAAAGAGTCTTCCTCCCAAAAGAAGTGAAGTGAAAAAAGGAAAAAAATGAGCTGTATAATGTCTATCAAATGAGACAGATGTTAAGCACGTACAACGGTACATTACAGGTTCATGCAGGTTGTGCTATTCATGTTTAATGCTGCGGTCTCAAATGTGACCAAAGCTACAAAATTGAAGTGCCCAACTGGGACTTGCTGAGGACTTGGATACTCAGGCAGAGGATAATGTCACCTTAACAAGCGTTTGAAGAGAAGCACAGAGAAAGGGATAAACCTGCGGCACCAAGACGCTGAGCAGCAGGTAGCCAGCAGCTGGGGTGGGAGGCAGGGAGGAGGCAGGGAGCAGCAAAGGGCAGGAGAAGCAGCGTACCTGGTGGCCCTGGGGGACCCTACAAATACATCCTTTTGGGCTACTGCACCGAGGCTGGGAATAAGCAGCTGCTGTTCATCTCTGAAGACGGCAAAGCATGGCGTGCAGCGATGTATTTTTACAGGCCTTCTGCTAAGGTCAAGGAGTGCTTGGGGTGCTTGTGGGACAGCAGATTTAGGTGCCAAAATGACGAGTAGGAAGAGGTGTGTCATACTGACACTTCAGATCTGCCTCTGGTCACGCAGTGCTTCTGCAGAGCACTGTAATGAGGGTTGCCCCATTGCCAGCATTTCTGTCCTGGTATTTCTGAAGCCCATTCTAATTACTGAAAGTGCCACCAAAATTGCAGTAATGCTGATACTGCGGTTTATGTAATAATTGATCCTGTACAGGGAAAAATTGGGGTGCCTTCGATCCGGATCATCTCTCAAGTGTTTAATGTCTGTCTTGATATGGCATAAGCCAGGCATAGAAGTTAAAGAGAGAGAATATTTGAAGAATGAACCAGATAAAACAAGATGTCAGCCCCCAAATGTACATTTCTTAGTACTACAGCAGACATATTGCTGGATTCCACGTCTGCTAGCACTCATGACAGGAACCGGCTGCAGATAGGGAGCTCTGCAGGGTCTTGTCGCTCAGAAAGCAAATATGGTCTGAAAAGTGTAATGTCTTTTTCTTCTTGTTACATCTTTGGGTAATGCAGATATGATCTTCAGGTCCCGGCTGAACAATAAATCAAAATGCTTGTAAAATAAAAACACCCCCCCAAAAAAAGAAAAGAGATAAATAAAATATACTCCCTCCTCAACAAGAATTAGGCACAAAATAAAAGCAGCCACCAGCATTTTCATTAGTTAAGTAATTTTTTACTGTCATTGATGTCAATTGGCTTTAAAACAAAGAGAGCCTCAGCTCCAGTTAAAAAGAATACGTTTGCCATATTAGTCAAAATCAGTCTTAAACGATCTCACCTAAATTTTTGGACACAAAATGCATAGCCGAAACAATTCTGGTCCTATTTTTGTTCTAAACACTTACAGTGCATTATGAATACTAGGGCAGTAACTTCCTTCAAGGGCTAACGTCCATAACTGGAACAAAATGACAAGCTCACTGCTTTAGCACTGTGGTCTCCTTCCACCATCTGCTGGGTTTCCTTTGTTATTGCCAGAGTTACAAGTCTCAGGTTCTTTTTCAAGAACATGATTACTTATTTTAGTTTTCTCCCTTTCCCTCATCTCTCAGGTATATTTTGTCACTTAGGAAGTCCTGAATGAAGACGTATTGCTAATCCTTACTGAAATGTCCTATCTTACCAAATTTGTTGCCAGATAGGAGAGTATTTTTTAAGAGAAAGGAAAGGTTTAATTTGTTTTCATGAGTATAAAAAATTCATTTTTTGTTATTTTACTTTCTAAAGTGAAAGAGCGTTTTACTGACAAGAGTAGGTTGTTTCCTGTCTCTAACTGACTCTTTCTTAACACTGCATTACTCCATACCAGCATGAACAGGATTTTGGCTTGGACTTCATATCATAAGCCATGGCTAACCAAGTACCTCTTGCAACATTTTATTAACAGTGATTCACAAATAATAAGCTATGCAAATGCTTCTTTTCTTAAGAGTCCAGGGTGAATCTGCCTCAGTGATGTTTAAGTGCGAAAAGTATTTATGTAACATAAACCGAGTATATTGACACAGAATTATCAAAAGATGAGAAATGCCGAATTCCCCTTCCACACACACAGTCAAACATGCACACACCTCAGTGCTAATTTTAGACTGTTTTTTCTTAGTAGCAGCACATTTTAGGGTGCCTTGCAATCCAGAATATGGAACTGGTTTGCATTTATGCATTTAGTGTCAAAAAATATGTATCAACCTTTTTGGTATGTGAGAGGATCTCATCAGAAAGGTAAAGAAGGAACATGCATTTTGGCCCAGTAATGATGATGAATCTAAACAGGGTTTTCTGATAGTTCATCTCAGAACTTCCTTGCAGAGACAACCAAAAGTTTGGAATTTTCTTTCTGGCTTTTGTTTTCCAAATGTTTTCATGAGGAAAAATCTGCAACATGAACAGTGAACACCCTTTTTTTTTTTTTTTTAAAGCACAGATGGTCAGAGATCTCTGGAGGGGGCTTACCAATGTAACTCCAATATGAGCATGCATTATAAACCAATTTCCCATGAAAAACGTTACAAGATCTCCAAAGAAAGAGCTTTGCTCAGCATTCACATATACAGCAATTTCAATGGAAACCAGAAGAGGTCTAGGCTAAGGTCACATACTTCTGGAAATTGTCATCTCTTCTTTTTCTTCTGTAGAAAGCAATTTTTTTTTACAATATAGTTATGCCTCTACAGTGGGAAGTTTCGAGAATTATGCAACACTGAATAAAAAAAGAGAATTAATTAGATTCAGTGACAGAAGGCAGAGGTCAAAGAAAACATCTTAATGTCAAGATTCTCAAAGATGGAGAGTTATTTTGGATGACTCCAGTTTTAGGCAGCTACTGGAAGAGAGCCATAGTTTCAGAAAATGATTCCGCTTCTGAATGCTGGGTTCCATTAAAGTGTTTCTATTGCCCCAGACCTGAAGACTAGTTATTGTGATCTTCAAGTTGGGTAATTATTGCAGGACATTTTCCTGAGTGTAAAAATGTGGTAATAAAGACCTCAGCAGTGTGATTTGAGGCTTCATACATTATTGTCTATAAAATGCTTTGAATGGACTTTAATGGAAGACCTCATAAATGTGTAAAAGACTCCTATTATCATTTTTTACAAGATTGAGATTCAAGGTGTGAAGCAAAAAAGAAATGTTGTGACAATATGATAAATGTCTCTTTTACTACTCCTGTATAGACAGCAGGAAGAGAACATCAGGTGGACCTGCAAGGCCAAGGTAAATTAATGAATTAATATTTGAAAAATATTTTTAAAAACCACTCACTGTCTTTATAATGAAATTGTAAAAGTGAGATATTTCTGAAAATGAACTGATCTGGGGGTTTGTCCTTTGATCCCATTACCTTTAAAGTACACTACAAAAACTGAATGGATTGTACCCTCTTCAAAAAAAACCTTTTACAGCACCAAACAAGAGTCCTCCTCTGACTTTGAAGATACCCTGCAATCAATTAAGAAGGCCCTAAATGATGTCGGAATGAGTCAGGAGTTTTGCAGAATAACTGGCAAGCTTCCACTTAGAGAGAATCACTGGGAATATGAGAAAAGGGAAGATTAGCCACCCCCATTAAAGACAACAGCATTAGGAGCTGTTTTCAAAACACTAGAGCTTCGTCTTGCCTAATGCTTTCAAAGCTGCTGTTCTCAGCTAAACTGATGAGTTGTTCTGTGTCTTTATTTTTAGCATGGGAAATTCAAAATAAACCTGGAAGAAGTTCTTTGAAGTCAAATGCACAAGTCAAAATGTGAAAATTACATCTTGACACAACTGACTCCTGTTTTTTTCCTTGTGAGGTTAATTAAACCAATGTAACCTAAAGTACTATGGAAGATGAATATTTTAAACCTGTTTTCCCTTGCTTTACGTTGATGTAAAAGACTGTGAGAGACAGAAGACAGCAGTGGTCTGGGCCTTTCACATCCTGACTTCCCACTGAAGAGATAACCTTGCTCTCTACCAGTGGCTGACCAATTCCTCCAAACCAAATTCCTAGTTCTGAAAACCAAAGACAACTTCTCTGTTTCTAGCAGGCTATCTCTATGCTCCTGGAAGGGAGAGCAGATTAACTTTACCTGATCCCTGAAAAACTATTCACTTATGCTGTATTTTCTGACGCTGAGGAGCTACAAATTTCTTCACACGCTGCATTGTGAAAAGACACTGAGTTGCAAATCTTCACTTTTCCAAAGAAAAATACCTCAGAGTTGGAAATAAAGTGAAAGCTTCCTCCCTGCCTCCTGCCCTTTCTTTATTCCTTCTCCCTTCCCTCCCTCCTCAAAGTAAAGTGGCATTTTGCTCTACTCCCACGGAAGTAAGTGAGAACCAGATTGGTCCTTGTGGTTTGCTTTGGTTGTATTTGGGAAGTTGTTTTATCCGCCTTCCTGTAGTACTACTCCCAGTAATAAAACCAGGGCTTTAAAAAGACTAAAGGCTCCCACGGTAGCAGCTGGTAAATCTTCATGCAGAAGCTACAGAGTATTTTCCCCCACTACAGGAGATCCTCTTAACTGGTTCATTATCAGCAGAAGTCCCCGTACACTAAAATCCAGAGGCAGCAAAATACTGAGGCATGTGCTTAGAGATAAGCTCATGTTTACGTGATTTGCTAGGTGAAGACCTGTAGACAAAAGCTGTCGTGGAGAAACTCTGACACCATATGGACATTCTCTCAGTTGTCACATTTCTTCCAGTTCTGTATATGCTTTTCAGGCTGAAAGCTGGAGAAGCATGGATTACGTACATTTTAATAGCCCTTTTGATCCCCTGTAGAGCCAACGGTAAAATCTATTTAAGCTTTACTACCCGGTTCTGAGTTCTAGCAAGGGAGAGAGGTCAAAAACGAATGGTGCAGCCTACAACTGAATGGAAAGTCCCAGTTTTGTGTTGTTTTTGTTTTTGTTTTTTTAAAAAGAGGTCAACAAATGGGAAAGCTGACTGTTACTGGGAAGCATTTTAATTCCAGTCTGTACAGCAAATGCACTTCAGCTACATGAAGCTGATAAAAAACAACTGCAGCTTTCAGTAGTGTCCTGTCAGCAAAATAAAGACAGATGGCAAAGGCTTATATCTAATTCTTTTTCCTATCCATCTTTTCCCAACCATTGCACTGCACTCAGTCTAACTAGAGATTCACCAGCTTAACTTCCCCTCTATAGGTCACAGTGACAAACCACATAGTATAGATTTGCAACTTCCCATCATCAGGAATACTTAATTGGACACAAGTGCTTCTCATCAGCTGCCTTCAAATGCGGCTTCTGAGCGAAGGATGTTGTCAGTGTTACAACAGTAGAACAGTAGAACTCCAGCTTCAATATTAAAGCAAACATCCTAAAAACCCCAGGAATATCAGAGTATTTCTGGTGAATGCAGCTGTCCTGCTCAGCCAAAGAGGAATTTCAGGCTGGAATCTCTTACCTAGATGTGGGTAATCTCACAGCACAATACTAACAGTACTGTACAACAGTAGCCTTACCGTTCCGTTCCTGTGCTCTTTTTTCCTGTGCAGATAGAGAAAGGAAGCCATGTAGCACAGCCCTGAACGCCAAAAGCGTGCAGCCCAGGGTTCAGTGCGACAGGGCCCATCCTGCAGACACGGCTTCTCATTGCCTGCATGATTCTGCTCTTCCTCCTTCTCTATTCAATTATTTAAAGCGATTTTTCAAAAATCCTGACTGGTTTTTGATGTCTCTGTTCAAATGCCTGTCCTGAGACACACTGGGCCTGATCTTCCCAGGTGTCGATGATCTATAGTCGCTCCTTATGGAATCAACGGGAAACCAAAAATATTCGGCACCTTCCTGAGCCTCGTTCAGAGTATCTGGAAGGAAATGGAGAACATGCTCTGGGCCACGTCTCTGTTTCTCCTCATTGCTTTTACACCTCCCTCTGCCTAACAACTCTCAAAAATTCCAGATCTGGGTTCTCTTTTAGGTAGTACTTTTGGGTTTCTGTGCATTTATCATTCTTCTCTTGGAGTTTCTAAATTTCTCCAGTAAAAAAAATCTGGGAAATGGCAGTTACTTTTCTTCCTATAGTTCTCCTTTTACTTTCCTCTCCTCTCTTTTTCTCCACTATCACTTGCCTGCTTTTCACCAGAAAAAAAAAATTGGGATCTACATGTCAGTGACAACAGCACCACCTTCTGTTCTGCAGAGATTATGAACGTTGACTGATGTTCCCATGAGTCCTCTGGAGATGGGTCTGGTTGAAAATTTTGGAGGTAGAGTTGGATCTGAACTAACTCTTCATGAGTCTGAGTGTCTCCACAAGTCCGAATGTATGTGACGAAGTGTGGATGTATGAAAGGCTGCTGAAACTTCAGCTCTCATGCCACCTATCTCTGTGAGCCACCGTTACATTTGTCTTTTATTCTCCTCATCATGAAAGCTTGGTTCCAAAACTTAAGCTACTTTTTCTTTCCTACTCTGTCGCTTGACACATTGCCAGTTTCTGGTTTTATTTATTTATTTGTCTATTTATCACAATTAGTGTTATCTTTATTCTCTACCAATAGTACTGCACTGATTGTCACCTGGGGAAATATGACAAATAGATGACAAGATATGCACGGATGGCCTATCAGCTTATCAGTCCACATGGAAGGCCATAGAACACAGAAGGTCACAGTCCATGTGCCGCCTAAAATTTGTGTCAGTGTGGCAACAAAGGGAGGTTTGGGTTATAAACGAGGAAAATGAAGTGGGAGTTAGCAGGAGAAAAAGCATGAAGTATGAAGGTACTTACTTGAAAGTCTAATATATGGACAATTAAGACTGGCAGCATGGGTAGGTCAGTGTGGAAGTCAGTGTCTTGGTATGAGATAAGAGGATGGGGAAGGATAGACTAATGGGTCTGGAAAGGGAAAGGGAAAAGAAGCAGTGTGTGTTTGATGTAGCACAGAGGAGGGAGCCGGCAGAGGGACATAAAGGGAGAGGTGGCAAGGTCAAAACAGCAGGCTAAGAAACAGATCTTTGCAAGAGCAAGATCTAATTAGGGTGAGATCACTTTTGTTAAGCCAGGGAAGGGGATGTGGATGTGATGCGATGACAGCCCAGACAATAATTCTAAGTGTGTGGGTAGATAGGAAAGGGCCTGTTTTGGGGAAACTCTGCATAGATTTTGCAAGCTACAGGGTTTGTTCACATTTCACAATGGAGTTTGGTGACAGAAACATGGAGCTGGCAACTCAACAGGTAGCTTGTGGGCGGTGATGGCTGATATACTATCATAACAGTACACATACTGTTAGTCAGGTTGGGATATAAGAATCAGACTGGGATGAAAGTGTTGAAATTAGCACTGAACTGGAACTGGAGAGGACAAGCTCCAGGCTTGCTGTAAGTGGGTACTAAGTTCAGAAATGAAAGGGAGGAGGGAGAGAAGGTAACAGCTAGAGGGATGAGCTGAATCTCATTTTAAAATGGTAAAGATTAAGACATTCTTGAATTGTGATAGGAAAGAGCCAGAAGAAAGGTTTAGAAGCAATGTAGGGGCGGCGAATGAAAGAAGTGTGAGGATGAGGAGAAAAAAGCACAGCCACCTTGTAGAAATGTTGTGACCGGCTTTCCTGTCTGCCTATCAATTATTTCCTCTTTCAGTTTGAACAATTCTGCCTCTATCCCTCTTAGCAAGGGGGTTCAAGGACTTTAGAGCTAACCAACAAAAATGAGGTAACTTTCTTCTTTCCCCTTTCTCACCTCTTGTAACGCTCTTTTTCCTTATCTCCTGGCAGAGAGCAGAAGTTTCTCAGTGACTGCCCCTTTCTAGTCCTTCCACTTCCAGCCATTTTGTCCAGCTTCACCTAAACCTAGAAGATACATATATGTCTGTATTTGGGTATGAACCTTTACCAGAAATGTCCCATCTATTTCTCCTGCACACAGTGGGAGAGGAAAGAAAAGGCTGTGTTATGTACCCAGTCCCCCTAGAGATCTTACACTATGCAGACATACTCCCATGGACTCCAGCAAGGACAGAAAATGATGCTGCAGGGTCAGCTAAGCCCTCCTCCTAGGGAGCTGCGCAGAACTACCTGTAACTGTGCAGGTGGTAGTATGGAACTATAAGAGCTTTCACGAGAATCATAGAATCGTAGAATTATGGAATGGGCTGGGTCAGAAGGGACCTCAAAGATCCTCTAATTTCAACCCCCTGCCATGGGCAGGGACACCCGCCACTAGACCAGGTTGTCCAAAGCCCCATCCAGCCTGGTCTTGAACACTGCCAGGGATGGGGCAGCCACAGCTTCTCTGGGCAACCTGTTTCAGGGTCTCACCACCCTCACAGGGAAGAATTTCTTCCTAATATCTAATCTAAATCTTCCTTCCTTCAGCTTAAGGCCATTACTCCTTGTCCTATCATTCCATGCCTTTGTAAACAGCCCCTCTCCAGCTTCAGGTACCGGAAGGCTGCTAGAAGGGCTTCCTGGAAACCTTCTCTCTGGAGAAGGGAAGGCTCCCTGGAGCCTTCTTTTCTCCAGGCTGAACAACCCTAGTTCTCTCAGCCTGTCCTCATAAGAGGACAGAGGCTCCAGCCCTCTGATCATCTTTGTGGCCTTCTCTGAACTCACTCCAACAGCTCCATGTCCTTCTTATGCTGGGGACCTCAGAGCTGGATGCAGCACTCCAGGGGGGGTCTCATGAGAGCAGAATAGAAGGGGCGAATCCTCTCCCCCAACCTGCTGGTCATGCTTCTTTTGATGCAGCCCAGGATATGGCTGGCTTTCTGGGGTGCAAGCGTGTGTTGCCAGGTCAGGTTGAGAAGAAAGGTATTTTGTGTAATCCAAAACCAGTATTGACACAAAACTTTTTAAAGACACTTTTTAAAGGCCTGGACTCTAACAATCTAATGTGGTGACTCAGCTCAGCAGTGGCTTTACGGCAACAGCATAACACATACTTCCAAAACAGTTAAGTGGGGATTTCCAAGACTTCTAACTAGCTGTCTGTAGCTGATACTGTAGTTTTGTCCATGATCCTTTTTCAATACAACCAACTGTTGGAACGATCACCCACAGATTGTTCCTAGCACCGAATTCCCCAATTGTGTGATCACAGGGGAAAACACTGGCATCAGAACAAGTTTACATTTGTCTAAAAGAATAGGCAGTTAACTAAGGCACTGATTTTTAACTGGAGATATGAGGAAGGAACTTTAGTCCTCTTGTATTGCTAAATTGGTGTAGCATCATGTCCTGACAAAAATCAATGAACTATTGTCGTTAAGTATCTGAGTTGTAAAATCAACCCTAACTTGGTCAGCTAGTTATCACGTGCGAGAAACCCAAATCATCAGCAAAAGTGCTGTGAAAAAGTTTAGACATGAATCAATAATAATATGTTTCTCATCTCTGTCCTGCCTCCTATAGGCTGACTAATAGTATTAAATGGCACAGGCTGTCCCTTAGAGGAGTGTGTAGTAAATCTTGCATCTGTTACATTGAGTTGAGAAGTATTTTGTGGCCAGATTGGCAATTTATTTCAGGGCTGTCTGCTATTTTGGTGAACTGATGTTTCAGGTAATTCCTCTTAGTCCTAGGCTTCTAGGAGAAATTAATCTGATTGAGGGAGAATATCTCATATGGCAGAAGTAAAGAAAACAGCTGCAGGCTGTCTTCTCAAAAAAAACCCAAGCTATTTCAATTTTTGATCTAGGCCGTATGCTGAGGCTGCGGGGGGCAGACACACAGACACACCTGGATAGGTCAGGAAATGTAGAGTGTCTTCTAAATAAGCATGTAGAGTATATGAGAGATCGGCAGGTGTGGGATGTTCCGAGTGCTGAGGTTGGTGCTGTAAGCCCAGGCTGAAAGGGCTTTGGGATCCGAGGTGGCTGCAGCTGGCAGGCTGGGGGTCTGTGAGCAGGGCTGGCTCGAGAAGAAGTGAGGAAAGTGTTGGGATAAGCTCAGAAAGTGGAGAAAAGAGACTGGGACATGGTCTTTGGTGAGGTAGGGGTATGTGTTGGAAGTGTAGAGCTGGAGAGCACAAATTTAGGGTACTAGCACGAGGACGTTCAACGAATATGGCGTAAGGGTCTGGTTGCTGTGGCACTCACCACTTGAAAATTACAACCCTTTCTGTTTTGGGGTTGTTTTTTCTTTTGTCATTTATCTTGCTGCATAACGTTCCACTCAGAAGCTCCCCAGCTTAATCTCCTGTGGCCTTAATTTCTCGCCCACTTCTTTTTGTCTGGTAAGACAATCTGCAGTGAAACAGTTCAAATTCAAATGCTGTTGTTTAACTTGATGTAATAAGACTTGAGATTTGGCGCCCCACTGTGATAAAGGCAAGGCAGAATTCAGAGAATAATGGAGAAATGGCACAGCACTAGTATTTTACTCCATTTTGATTACTACTTGTGCAGGTCTTTAATGCTTCGTTTAGTTAAGTCTTACAGGTGCTTGGAAGGGAAGAGTAAGATCATTATAAAGAAGGGACACCCTGCTTGCTACCTTTTCAAGCCTGATAAAAGAAACATCCACAATTCACCAGACTGCGTGCTGTAAGAAAGAAATGGAAGAATTACTAAAGACATCAGAGAAAATGGAAAAGCAAACAAAATTTATGATGGCATGAAAGAGATTTCAACTGTAAGCAGCCTATTTCCCAACATACATTACACTCGTTCCTCCCCTGAAAAATGTTTTTCCTGCCTGTGAAACAAAGAACTAGGTTTTACTTTACATTTAAGCAAATGTTATCAGTTTGAACTGTTTTCTTGAGCTTTTTCTAGATTATTTTATGTGTTAGTGAACACAGGCAGCGTCGTAAGGCATATGGAAATGCTGTTAGCTAGCAGGTTTAAACTAATTTCTTCCCACCTTCTTTTTCTAGAATACATCACATACGTAGTCACACTACAGGTCCACATCTAATAAGAAGCTTAAGCCATTTTGCAATTGGTAGACTCTCAAAGACAACAAATTTCTAATAAAGTTTGGGGAAAATGGATAGCCAGGAAATGCAGAGACTGTACTCATGTGATTTGGAGAAAGTGATCAAGTGGGAGCTCACACTGAAAACTTTCAGAGTCTTTCTTTTTTGCTAGATGCCTAAGCAACTGCGGCCCAGCCAAGGTAGCTCCGATGGCCTTTGGAAACCTCGCTGTATCTGTGCTGCTGTGCAGAGAATTTGCTGTCCATCGCTTTCGCAGGAAAAGAAGGTTCCAACTTTGCCCTTTTGTATGACCACATCTCCCAGGAGGGTAGTTTGACACCGTTTTTGATGCGCTGATCTCTAATTATTTTTTTTTTCAAGGGAATTGTAATCTTGTATACAAAATTAGACTTACGGGAAATCAGGTTGCTTTTCCTAGTTACGCTTTGGCTGCACGAGTACATTAAGCTGCTTGGGAGTCGCTCTCTGGCTGCAGTGACTTGGATCCTTGTAACTAGCATGGAACAGGTTTCCAGGAACGCCTCCAGGCTCGTTTTGAGGCAGACGTGGGGTGTTCAGGTAGATTCCTGGGACACTGTGTTGACAGCGTAGACTGGTTTCAACAATTTATACCAGCACAGATGGTAAGAAGAACGACATCAGAAAACTGAGCGTTTTGTGTGTTACTGCTGGTTGATTTTGTATTGCTGTGTGCATGAAGTGTAACGAGAGTATCTAAGGTACACACTGAAGAAACTTTATCGCCTCGAACATGGCGCTGACGCCTGGGAAGTCTCTGTTAGGCTTTCCCGTGCTCGGCCCATGAGAACACACAGTGGGTCAGGCTTTGCTTAGCAGCCAAGACGACTGGAGATGTTCATACAGATACGCACGTCCCTGCATGTGCGGGGCTGTGGTGGGACACGGCACCACATGACCCCAGAGGCTGGAGCTCTTCCAGGTGCTTTCTCCCCAGCCCTGGCCTGAAACCCACAGAACTCGTGTGACTTCTTCCACGACCGACCCAGAGTGCTGCATCCAGGTCTGGGGTCACCGGTACAAGAAAGACATGGAGCCGCTGGAGCGAGTGCAGAGGAGACCACAAAGATGATCAGAAGGCTGGAGTACCTCTCCTATGAGGACAGGCTGAGGGAACTGGGGTTGTTCAGCCTGGAGAAGGCTCCAGGGAGACCTTATAGCAGCCTTCCAGTGCCTGAAGGGGACTACAGGAAAGCTGGAGAGGGACTTTTTATCAGGGAGTGTAGTGATAGGACAAGGAGTAATGGCCTTAAGCTGAAGGAAGGAAGATTTAGATTAGATATGAGGAAGACATTCTTCCCTGTGACGATGGTGAGGCCCTGGAACAGGTTGCCCAGAGAAGTTGTGGCTGCCCCATCCCTGGCAGTGTTCAAGGCCAGGCTGGATGGGGCTTTGGGCACCCTGGTCTAGTGG
>VWZZ01001748.1:1358505-1409594 GCA_013399095.1 Psophia crepitans | reverse complement strand
TGTGTGGGGGGGGGGGGTGGGGGGGGGGAATGTAAAAAATGTGGGGGATCAAAAAGTTGCTGTAATGCGACTCGCGCAGGGATACAGGGAAGAGTCAATAGTTTCCCAGCTTTCCCCGTTGCCTTTTATAAATAACATTTTTTGAAGACGCGAACACGTGACACCAGTAGCATCCTTTGTACGAGGTAAAGATTGTGTTGGTTTTCCTATTCCCTGCTGCTACAGACAGTTAATGTACAGACGGCTCTTTATTGGAAGCACAAACACGAGTTCACTCGAAGCACAGAAGCAGGGTAGAAAGTTTTCCTCTGCCTCTGTGTCATCCTTCCAGGGGAGCGTCAGAGTGTTGCAGTGCCCTGAATCTTTCTGTTATATTTTTGTTTCCTGCAAATCAGATCTTCTGGTTTAGAGGGCGAGAAGTGTGTTTTGCGTTCTTTCTTCTGTCGCATGGGACATTTAATTCGCTACGAGCTGAAGCGTCGCTGCATCCAAAACGCCTGTGGTTGAAGAGGCAGCCAGGCATGCGTTAAAACTTTGTGTAGGTCTGAAAAGGTGCACGTTAGCATCACGTGCCGAAAGCTTTGAAAATAATGCGCGTAATAAATGGGACGGCTCTGTGCAGCGAGTCCCAACAACGAATGTGGGGTGATGGAAACTGAGGCAGGGAGTAAATTAAACACCACCTAATTAGCCCGGTGGGAGAAATAAAGTCTTCCCTAAACATTCCCATAATTTGGTAATGCCTGTTTTAAAGAGGAGGAGACCTATTAGCATCACCTTGTTTTGTGTACGCAGCCCTCAGCCCACGAGCTCTTTCTTATTTCATTCAAATAATAAAGACGATTAAAGAGGCTTGCGAGGCAGTGTCAGGCAACGGGAGTTGAGCCTCCCGTCGTCTGCCTGCACGCATCCTCGTTACAGAATTTTTTTGGACAAAATTCCCTTCAAGCTTCGGTCTGTTTTTATACCCAATAGTACCAGCTTTGTGCAATAAAAGGCGTTTAGCATCAAGCTGGACATGGCCTGGCACGTTGCCACTTCTGTGGTGGGGTTTGTTTTTGGTTTTGTGTTTTGTTTTTTTTTTTTTGAAGCTAATCACTGAGGATTTCTTGTTACCTTTCTCCTTGTGATTTTGTTTGGGTCGTGGTGCTGCTGGTGATGTTGGGAGCCCAAGGAGGTCGTCATCTCAGCCTGGCAGGCATCTGAATGCAGCTTCGTCCAGGAGGGCTCTATTTTATGTGTCGGCACAAGTTCATAAAATATGCTGAGCTCGTATATTTTAATGCATTAAGACCTATATTCATACTGGTAGCATGGCCTTAAAATTAACCATTGGTGGTTTTGACGTTTCCCCCCGCCCCGGGCTAATGAAGATATTTTATCTCACTTTGTACGAAGGCAGTAGCTCCAGCCTGCCTCGTGGTAACGTTGGGCATAGCAGGGTTGGGCCCACGATGGTTGATGCCAATCAGTAAATGGATTGCTGTGATTTATTACATCCTTTAAAAAATAGCGGGCACATTAACAGACCCACAGACTGCCCCAGAGGTTGGGGTGATCTCTTTTCCATTTCGCAATGAATTTCTGAGAAACACAGTTTGCTCTTGAGGGCTCCTGTCCTGGCCGAGCTTTGCCCCGCGGGACGCAGACCGAACATCACCCGCGCGCTTAAACGCTTGCAGGAGCTGGGCCGGTGGCTGCGGACCCTCACGGAGGGGCAGACCAAGCGCTCGCATTGTTCAAACTCGCCTGTGTTAATGCCAGACCCATTTTGAAGCCCATAAACATCCTCCCCTAATCAGGTTTAGTATGCAACGCATCCCGCGCGGGGTTCAGCGAGTTTGTTTCCCAGCCTTTATTGGCCAGCTGCACTCGCCGTGCATCTTTAAAATATTTCAGCGAGGCTTTTCGCTCTTCTTCCGCGAGGGCTGGTAACTTGGTGGCTGCTCCCCGGCTCATTCTTCATTCGGAGGTGGCATTGCCTCGGGTTGGCAAGGGAGAGGTTTGCAGCGTGGGGTGTGGTGAGGTCAGCCCCGATCCCAGCAGGGAATTTGTGTTCTTCATTTGCCTTTACAATCGGAGCACAGCTACTGTACCTTGGAGCAGCTCTCAGGTGTGAGCTCAGATGGGCGCATGTAAATGTCCTGTCAGACGCAACACAGGAATATTAATGTTTCCTCACCGCCGCGCTACGATAAAGCCGTACACAGCCAGCTTAATATGCAGCCGGGCTGGGGAATTGTAGAGAACTTCGGTAGCCCAGTGTGAATGACAGCGGTGGAAAAAAATACTCAATATGCCACAGTTTGCATTCTTGTTTTCCTTTGATCCAAAGCAAAATGAAAACATCCGCTTCTTTCCCTCCTGGTTCTGTATAGGTGTTCTTCCCCGGCAGAATTGGCTGGTGAGTAAGGAAAGAAAACAAAGTATGGGCACAGTGCAGAATTATTTGAAGTACATTAACGCCAGCCTGCTGGGGATGTCATTTTCCCAAGTATTAGCAAACATTTGTTTTTTATACTTGGGATCATTTGCTTTGCTTTTCTTTTTTAGTATCCGGGTCTGGGCAAAACAAAGAAAAGAGTCAGCACAAAGAGGGGCTGGAGCCCCCTTTGCCCCCCGGGCTGCAGGCGCAGCCCAGGCTGCGCGTCCTCTTCACAGAGGTTTCATTTGTGTCTTCTGCTGGGTTCGAATCTTCTGCTCCAGCCAAAGGTGTCTGTTTTTCAGCGCGGGGATGTTAGAGGATTTTTAATAACGTGCTCATTTAACTGAATCAACAGCTGTCAGGAGCGGTTGTAGTAAATCCACAAAGCGCACAAAGGAAAATACATGCGTTTCCTGAAACGAAACACTTGAAACGAATTGGCTGCCAAAAAAAGCTGCTGAATTCTGGGTTTGCAGACAGTGCACCGAAGTGTTTCTTCTCTCTGCTCTCCCCGGAGACCTCTCGCCGCTCGCCTGCTGCAATGCTGCTGGAACTTTTTACCTGAGCAGGTTGCTGTTAAAAACCCCACCACTTTCCCCTGTTTGACGGGTATGGAGCTCAGCTTGAGCTTAAATTTTTTGTGTTTCGTACTAAATAGCTAAAGCACCCAGACTGGAGCAAGAAGCAAAAACCAAATCCCTCGCATTGCGGTCCAGGAAATGAGGTTTAATGTGTATCCCTGTGAAATTACTGTTGAGGAGAAGCAGGGCTTCACCTCTGCCCCGTCCAGGTAGGCATTGGCAGGGTGGTGCCGAGGTCTGGGCCGCTTCCCAGGGTGCTGAATTCGCACCGGAGCACTGGTGGAAGGAGACCTGGGGAGCTTTGGTCAGTCAAAACCAAGGGCTTTCTGCTTCTATCCTCCCCCCCCTTCTGCTTTGCATAAGTGCTGAACAATTACACCTACAATTTGATCTTAGCTTCAGATAGAAAAACCTCTGCCTAAATAAACAATAGAATTACGCCTGAGCATTGTTGGCTTAAAGACGAGCCCTGCCTTCAGTGGTGGTGGTGGTGGTGATATTATTATTATTATTATTATTACTACCACTACTATTACCTTTTTAAAATAAACACACATTACAGTTCCTCACACCTTAGGAAGTCAGGAGTTTCATTTTGCATTCATTGCTTAATTGATTTAGCAGGCAGCAAAATACAAAATGCAAAAATTATCTCCCCCCCCCAAAAAAAATTCACAGCAATTAATTTGTTGCCCAGCGTTACTTTGCTGCTGCATCACAGCTGGGTTTTTTCTGGACGTCGCGTGAATCACCTGGGTTTCGTTGTGTTCAGCTACTGGGTTTGTTCGTTCTGGAGTGAGAGAATATTACCAGCAGAACTGTCGTGCTTGAGCCAGGGCACCACAAGTGTGTGGAGCCCTTACGGCGTGAGGGTGGCCAGGGGCTTCTCACCGTGTTTTCTCTGTATCAGTGCCGATTTTCATATTTGGGAAATAGTTGCTGTGCAAAGAGAAGCGCTAGTTGGGGAGCCTCGTTCTCTTCGGGGAGGTAAAGCACGCTGGGATGCGTTGGGAGAAAGAGAGCATTACCTCCTGCAAGATTGTTTAGAGGCTGTATTATTTTGTAATAAACTATAAAACCGTCCTATGTTAAATTTGTGTTACGTTAGAAAAAAAATCAATAAGAAAAAATTAAATTCTGATAAAGATACTCTTGGATCTTTGAAAACAACTGCTGTCCTTTTAACTAAAACATTTGAGGAGCTTCAAAGAGTATGTATTTCTTCTGATCTTAGAGCTGTGTGACTGGTAGCAGGGAAAAAAAAATCTTATTCTACATACAAGTGGATTGCTTAACAAGTCAGCACAGACACATACTTGTTTGTACAATAGAGATAAAAATTCCTGTATAAAAATAATTCAGTTGCTGACAGCAGGCATTGTGCTGGGGCTGCCTCTTTTGTGTTGGCCGGGGGTCAGGGACCACGGCTCCCACTTTCTGCCGGGGGGAGGCTGTCACGATCGCTTACTGGAGCCTGGAAATAAGTTAATTGCTTTATTTTAAGGAATACTCGGAGCCCAGTGGTGTGGTTTTTACGTCCGTGCGCTGTCTCCGGAAGCAGCAAAAGAAGGGGGGAGGAAATCTCCTAATGGGGGACATGACTTGAAGGCAGTTTGAGAGACGTGGCCTTCAACAGCTCGGCGTCCTGTCAGTAGTTTCTAAACTTTTGGTTTTAATCTAATTCCGCTTTATGCTGTCACATCCCATGTTGGCCCTCCCTGAACTCTCCTCGTGGAAAGCAATGTTGGTGTTCAGGGGGAATCGGTTAAAACCAGGGACTTGTGGCCGATACAGATGTTTGCACGGCGCCGCGTCCTTTTCTGTCTTAATAAATGTTAAAAAAGCGGGGCGTTAGCGTGGCCCCGGGCACCCTCTTTTTTGCTCTGCGGGGATGCAGGTAAGATTAGCCATAAGGCTGGGGAGGTGGGAATAGAAATTATTTGAGCGTTCATCCATCCATCCTTCAAAGTTGGGGCGCTGGGGAGGCAGGCGACGCAACCCTCCTTTCCCAACCTCCTCCCGCCCGCGGGGTCGCTGGCAAAGTTGGGGCTCCCCTCCTCTGCGCCCTTCGGGGTGCTGCAGGAGGTGCCGGCAGGATCAGGCCCCGACGGGGCCGGCTGAGAGCGGAGCCAAGTTTGCGGACGGCTGCCGGCGCTGAGCGGTCCCCCCCCGCAAACTCCCCTCTCTCTCTGTCTTTTGGCGGCGGCGGCTTCGCTCCCTGGGAGCGAAGGGACTTTCTCGGTGGCACGCTCCGGTGCGGAGATCTTTTCATCCCTCCTTTTTAAATGCGGCGAGTTCCTAAAATTAATGCTGCTGCACTTTGATGAAAATAATGTTTTTATAATACATTTGCTGTTTACACGGAAGATGTGACTTGAGGGGAAAAAGGCTTTTTTTGGAGGGTGGCGGAAATCTTGTTAATCTGCTCTCGGAGAGCGGCACACAATACTGCCTATGAGCAAGTCTCTGCTGCTTTTGATAAATTACCATGTTTAGAGATAGGTTTGGCTCTTAAGGGCTTAGTTTGGTGAATAAAGTCCATAACAATGTTTTCTGCCTCTGTTTGTCTCCAGCCCCTTTGGCTTGACTCGGAGCCCTGTGTTTAGTTGGAGCTCGGTCTGGAAGATATAACAATTTTGCATTAAAAAAATAAGGAAATCACAGGAAGAAAAACCCTTTTGCTTTTTGGATGAATCTTACTGATAATTTGCTAAAGCTCATTTGAATTTTAAGCACTTCTTTAATCTTCAAAGGCTAAATTGCTTTATGAATATGCATGGTGTGGGCAGACTTTAGTTCATTACCTAGTTGTAAATTCTAATGACCATTAGGTCCTTGCAGTAATTGCGAATTGTTTTGCATTTTTGATTGGCCTATTAACATGTGCATTCGGCACACATCAGGCCAGCCTGTCAGGCTGCTGAAGGAGAAAAAAAAGGTGAAAATTGTTTTATAGCACCAAGATTCTTAGATTTTCAATCTTGGAAAATTGATGATGTAAAAAAATTAAAGCGGTGTTTTTTCTTCTCAAGATTGAAAGTTCACCAAGAGATTTGACATATTTAATTTACATGATGACTTTGCACTCCTTCATTAATGCAATTTGCATATGAAGCTGTTGTTAATCACTTTTGATCATGTTTTGTGTATTAGCTGCCTCAGTGGCTCTTCTCCCTCAGATGCTCCAGTAGAAAGCAGCAAAATGATGCATCTTCTTGCCAAGTTTCCTTTAGTGAATTGAGGAATTAGGAGTCTAACCTTGAGTAATTAAATATGTTCTATCAGTTCTCTTTTAATGTTAAGTACACTTGGTTGGAAGCGTAGAAGGAAATTGTTCCCATTTGGGGGAGACATTCCTTTAAAAAAAATAATTCTGTGTGTTGTAGATAGAAAAGAATGATTTTCCCTGCTCTGGAGTTGCCGAGGCAGAAGGGAGAGGTGATGGCAGGGTAGGATGCCGCTCTGCCTGCGCCCCTCTTGGCGTAACAGACCCCCTCTTGGGTCTTGAAGACACGCGCGCCCCGGGCCCGATCCTGCGCTCACGCGTGTGCGAAGCTGCAGGCGTTGGCGTTCGGGGGGCAGCTTTGTGTTTGGGGGACACTCGCGCCGGGGAGGGAGCGCCCCGCCCCATTTGGAGGAGCAGGTCTTGCTGTTGGCGCTGCTCCTCTTCCAGTCAACTCTTCCAGTTGCCTCGTGGCAAGAAAGGGTCTTTTTCTCTTGCCTGCCTGGGCAAGGTGTTAATCGTCCAACCCTCGTTGCAAGCCGGGAGGGGAAACTGGCTGTCCGCCACCCCTCCTGCCTGGTTGGGGCTTTGCCCTTGGCTCCCGATCCAGCTGGCCCTGGTGCCGGCAGCATCTCGGCTCTCCGCCGTGGGATCGGGCCCTCGCCTTCGCCGTATCCCTTCAGTTGTCCGTCTCTGGTAATTGATGCTCAGCTTTGGTTTGAGAGTTTATCACCGGCTAAGAAGATGAATCGGGAGGGTGAAACGGATACCCTGATTAAAGGAACTGCTTAATGAAAGAAGATAAATGGAGAGGGAAAATGACCATTCTGGAAGGAACAGAAGTATAATTTTAACCTCGGAGGAGACCTACTGCTGCCCTTCCATGACTTCCACCCATACCGCGCTAAAAGCACGGTTGGGTTCAAAGTTGTTAATATTCAGCTGGGAAACAGTATCCAGAACACAAATAAATTATTAAGTGCATGAACTTTTTCGGCAGTAAGATGAACTGATGGGGTCCATCTGCGAGATCCAGGGGCTTTTTATTTGTGTGTGTCGAACGATTCTGCCCTCTCCGACTTCATAGCCTTTGGTCCCTGGCCAAGTGCATGCATAATTGATTCCACACGCGCTATCATTTTCTTGATGTAATTGCTTTAGTAAGATATGATGAAATCTAATGGATAATTTACTATATGAAAATGACAAAAAAAGTAAATGTTCGTGTTTTGTGCCGGGCGCCGGGAGGAGAGCGCCCCGGTTACCTACACGGTGAAGGAGAACCCGCCTGTACCATCTCCCCTGGGCAAAGACGGGGGGGAAGTCGCTGGAGGAGTTCAGAGCGAACTCTCTGTAATTAATCGGAGTTTTACAACACAGGTGAAAGCGAAACACTCTCACGTTGTTTAGAAAAACCCTGTTTATTTTTTCTTCAGCGTTGCCGTATTTGCTTTTTTAATTGCCAGAATGTGGACTCGGGGGAAAAAAAAAACCAACCAAAAAAACTTCTCTGCACAAGGCAAGGGGTAGTATTTTTAGAAATAAATGTGTCCTGGACTTGCTGCCCTGTGCTACAGATAGTACTCACACTGGTGCCTTGCCTGGCAAAAGGACCTTCTAGTCTAGCTGCTTAAATAATGCACCAGATTAAATTCAATGCATCGGTTTGGCTGGATGTATTTTTAGATAGCTCAGAAGCGTATAAATATCAAATCCACATATAATTCCATACACATCCAAAGGAAAGAAAGTCCACTTCAGAATTTGACATAGGTCTTTAAGAAATGATTCGTTAATCTAATTTCCTTTCCCCCCCTGCTTCCCAGCCCTGAAATATTGTGTATTCCTCTCTGTAAATTTTTTAAACAGCCAATTGAGGTAACGTGCAGACACAAAAACATTTTCTCATTTGCTGCCCCCCCCCCCCTTACTGTTTTCAATGTACTAAAGGAGGAAAAAATATCCGAGGCAAACCCACATAACTGTAGCAAACTGTTTCTGAGCAAGTCATAATAATGAACAACACATGATCTGAAATGTGATCAGCAAACATACGCTTATGCCAAGGAATTTTTGCCATTCACATACCAAGGTTCTGTAAATCAGTAAACCGCGGCGGAGGAGCCCCCGGCGCGGCGAGGGGAGGAGCAGGAGCAGGATGGGTCGCCCCAGCAGAACTGTCCTGCTCACTGAGCAGGGAACGAGAACAAGTTTTCTCTCTTCCACCTTCTTCCTCACCCTCTCGGTCCGTGCACCGAAACGTAAAACCGGTGAGCAGCCCTTGAAAGAGGGAAAGTACAGTCTGACATATCTTCAAGTGCAAAAGCAGGCAGATGAGTACCAAAGGAATGAAATTTCATTGCATCATGTTTTATGTGATTTTTTTTTTTTCCTTCCCCCCCAATCTTACACAGAAACAAAATGTAAATTACTTTCTGGTCCTAATTGGATTTAATTATTTCTTTAGGAGGAGAGGGTGAGTGGGAGGGGGTGGGAATGGCACACAGCTGTCCTAACAAAAGAAAGGAGCCAGAAAAACCTCACTTTCCCCCACGTTGGCTAATAAACAGTGCAGAGGATCTCAGTGCTGGCAAGCAAACGGGGCGCTGTGTAGTCCTGGGCGAGGGGTAGGAGCTGGCTGCGACCGGGAGCGTTAAGAGGAGGCCACGCTAGCTGGTAGGAAGTGCATCCCAAATGGTGATTTGTGGTTTCCTATTCGTTTCTGTAACAAATGTTTTTTAGAGCACCCAGCCTGGCCATTCCCTTGGCCTAAATCACCTTGTCCGGGCGGCTTGGCCCCAGGACAGGACCCAGCCTCAATATTGGGCTGTGAACCCTGCCACCGCCGCTCGCCTGGGCAGCACCAGCCTCCCTGGAGCGTTGATGGGAGGGACGAGGCGTGCATTTGGGTCCCCGGCACTCTGTGGGGTGTTCCCTGTGGGATCAGGGGGTCTCCCCCTTGGCGAGGGAGCTGGCTGTGCCCCCCAGCCAGGGTCTGGGACGCTTGGGTGAGGGCAGCCAGGTCCGGGCGGGCGGGTGGTGCTTTGCAGGTTGGTGGCACATGGCACCTGCAGATCTCAAAGCGCTTTACAAGCTTTAATGAATGTGACCACTAACACGATTTATAGTGCGATTCATTATTGGTATTGGAGGGACTGTATTCTTATTTTGTCATTTGCTGTTAAAATTAATACACTCCATGCTGGCTATAAAAGTGTATTTGCATTTAATTGCAAGTCAGAATGAATTAGTGGATATGATTTAAACCTGAACTCACTCCTTAAAAAAAAAAGTCTTCAGTGGGGAAGGAGAAATCAAGCTCCGTGCTGGATTTCTTCGGTGGACATAGGGATGGGGAGCGGAGGGGGCAGGCAGGGGCTTGATGCTTTTTTTTTTTTTTTCCCCCCTTTTAATTCTTGAGGTTGCTTTCAGCAAGAAATGCCTTTGCCAGGAGGGGCTTAGGCAAAGTGGTCAAGCACATCTGCTCCTGGGAAGGTAGGGAAGAAAAGAGGTTACTAGTAATAGGGCAGCAGCACAAAGGGAAAATTGTACACTGGAAGCATTAGTCTCCTCGGCGGTGGTGTGGCCAGACTGGTTTAGCAGACAGGATGATAGATTGCTTTGTCAAGGGTCCCAGGGTGTGCCCTGAACTTGAAGCACTTTGTTTATCTTGAATAGAAAGGGAAAAGCACAGACATAATCGATGTCTAGTTTTTTAGGAGGGAGGAAGAGGTAGAGGAGGGAGGGGGGTTGCGGCNTCTCCATTAACAGATGAACTTGGCTGAAGTCCAGAGTTTGATGAGAGAGTGTCACAGCCCTGGAGCCGGCCAGCCTTTTTAATAATTGTCTCTTTTTTTTTTTTCCCTTTTACCTGCTGACTGTACATCAAATGCTCCCAGGTCTTTTGGCTAAAGGCAAGAAGGGGGGTGGGGGGGGAAAGACACAGCTCCATTTTTTTCCTCTGAACCAGTCGAGACCAGTCCCTTGGCCACGCACGCAGGTTCTATCATCTTTCCTGGCTCGCTGTTGGGAAAAAAGAGTTGTAGCCGTGCCAGTAACCTGAGGGCCCAGGACAAAAAAAAGAAAAAAAAAGAAAAAAAAAAAAAAGGAGGGGATTGTGGTGTTCCGAGAGGCAAATTAAACTCCGAAAGAGTGTGCGAGAGCAGGAGGGGCGTGCGTGTGTCTGGGAGATTTCAGAAACAGCAGGGGTTGAATTCAGGGGTGAAAAGCATCTGTAAGGCAATCCCTGCCTGGCTGGGGAGGGCCAGCCCGGGGGACAGGCCGAGCGCGGGCTGCACCCTGGGAACGATGGCACCTTTATTTACACGGTGGCTCCCACCCATTTAAATAACTTTACAAAGGGGGAAAAAAAAAAAAAGCAAACTGCCCCCCTGGTGCAGACCAGCGCTTGGTGTGAAGGTGGCCGCGCGTCCAGCCTTTACACAGCCGTCACAGCATTTTGCTGGGCCATGCGCGACGTCGAGGTGCTTTCTGGTAACGCTGGGGTGGTGAGAATAAGCCAGGGATCTCTGCTGGGTTACTGTTGGTTTTTTCCTTCAGGCCGCCTGCTTTGCAAGTGCCCGACTTGGCAGGGACGTAGTAAAAGGGGCCGCAGCGGATGCTACCTGGGAGCTCGCAGCGGGGGCGATGGGTCACAGCTTCCCAAGGGCACCTTGGCGGGGGGCGAAGGGGGTCCCAGCGTGCCTGTGACCCAGCGGCACGGTCTGAATTCGGAGTGGTTCTGGTTTTGGGTTGTTTTTTTTTCCTGTTTCCGATTATGCTGTCTGTTTCTGACAGTTGTTCAGCTACTTACCAGTCTTGGCAGGAGGCTGAGCCTGTAACATCCTGACATTTTTGCTTTTTAACAGGCCGGTCTCATCGTGCTGGAACAAACAGCAGCTTAACTGCGTTTCACTCTGGCTGATTTGAATAACGTGTACTCTGGTCAAACAAGAAACTCCTCAAAGGAAGATCTCAGCGCCTTGTTTTCTGTCCTGCTGACACCAGGCGGATTTTGAAACGCTCAGGAAGGGCAGACTGGGGGAAACACAGGCGCCCCCCCCGCCGCCGCCACAGAGGGTGGCATTTTCAGAGGTGCAGAGGGTAGATCGGAGCAGATCACCCCCCCGTCCTGTGCCCCTTCGACGGGCTCCCAGCATCACTGGGAATTAGGAGGTTTGCTTGCTGCTTGTGGCTTTATATCACACGGCCGTCCCCGCTTCTCCTGGCCACCTTGCTACGTGTGGGGCATCCAGGTCTGCGAGTCCTCGTTTTTGAGGGTTTTCAAATCCCACCCTTGTTTCCTCACCTTCCCCTTTGCATTTTTAGCTAGCAACTGACGATGCGCGGCGCGCCGAGCTCTGCTCTGTGGGAGGAAGGTACAAAGGCTGGGAAGAGGCTGTGGGACATGGCTCCATGGTGTTGGGTGCCAGGGCTCTGGGTCTGGAAGTCTCCCTCCTGAAACTGGTTCTTCCCTTGCTCTCCCTCCACGTTGTGTGTCAAACCATAACTGGTTTGATTGTGAGCTTCCCAGCGACTTGGCACCCGGGTATTTCTTTCCCAGGCGTTTGCCTACGCACGTGCGCAGCTCCCCTGTGTAATGCCTGCACAGGACTCCCTGTTATCTGCTGATCGCGGCATTTACCTCCACGGCATCCATTACGTGAGGACCCGGGTGCCTCAGAGATGTTAGTGAACACACCCTCGCCGTACTGGGGTGAGATACTGTTCTACAGCGCGGCGCAGGTGGGGGGACTCACCCTGGGTAAGGCAGGGGGGCTACGGCAGAGCGGCGACGAGAGCCCGGTGCCGTCCCTGCCGCGCTGCCCTTCCTCCCTTCTGGCAAAGCTGAGCGGTGAAGCAGAGAAAGACGTGGCCGTATCTCCAAACCAACCTGCTCCTCACCGAGACCTTTCTCTCTGCGAGGGGTCTGCCTCGCTTCTTTGGCTGCTTCACCTCTCGCCCCGTGTCGGAGCTCTGCAGGCGCTTGGTCTGGGGGATGCGTGCTCGGCTGCGGCCCTGAGGCACCCCATCCCTCGGGGGAAATCTACCCCGTACGTCTTCGGGGAGGCAGCGGCCTTGGCAGGGGGCTCCCCACATTTGGGTAAACAGCGTCGGTAGGGAAGGTAGGTTGTATGTCCAGGAGACAAGGCGTTGACCTTCAGGTCAAGTACCTGTGTCTGGAGAGCCCACGATAAATATTGTACGGTGGGAACAATGGGGCTGTAACAGAGCTGCGGCTGAAAGGCTACGGCCGAGCAGCCGGCTGGCTCAGAGGCTGCCAGGGGGAGCGGTGTAGTATTTCTACTTCAAACTGATTGAAACGTCGACTAAAAATCAATGTTGTTGACTAGTGATAATTTACTGTTTTCTCGGTGCTAAGTAGCCGCGCGAGTAAGGATGCGCTTACCGCGCCGGGACGAGCGCCGAGCGGGCCGGGTGCGGCGTTGAACCAGATGCGTTGTAGGTCAGCCTTTTATTTGTTTCATCACGACTTTTACACAGTTGTCATGTAATTTATGGCTGCTTTCACGTTGTCAAACATTTTCATTGCGGCTTCTTCTTAACGCACTCCTGACACAAACACGGCTGCTTTAAAGACACTGTATTGTTTCATAATCTGAGAGGAGGACTATAAAACATCAAATTACACTATCTTCAGGCTAATCTAAATGCACTACAGATTGAAATCAGAGCTCATTTGTCCCTGATGCAAATTATTAAGTTCTAATTATAAATATCCATTTAATTACCCCATACATTTTTATTCTGCAGACCCTTCTCAGCAATTCTGTCTGAGATACAGTAGATGTATAGGAGAAAATCTGCAGTAATTAATGTGCATTTCCTCAATAATAAAGAACAAACATGAGCCACTTTGTTCATGGATGACATATCCGCGCACACATTTTTAGCTATCCGTGTCGCGGCGTCAGACGCTGAATGCTAATTCAAAAATAAATAGAAAAGGCAAAAACCAAAAGTTTGGGGGGTTATTTCCCTCTCAGCCCTGACTGTGGAAAGAGCTGGGTCCTTCAGCGCCTCGTACCCTCACCACGTGAGGGACAAAGGTGGCTCGGAAGAGCATGGTGTTGTGTCCCCAGCCCCCGTCTTGTGGAGGTGCAGGTCCTGGAGCCTTCTCTTACTGGAAGCCCCACAAACCCAGATGCATTTTCAGCAAAACAAACAGGGGGAGCCGCTTTCTGCCACGCCGGTCTCTTCAACTTCTTGGTTTCATGCTCAACAGTAGCTGAGCAGGTTACAAAAGCCCCTTTTGAGCAGGGGTAGAGGATGCTTGCGGTCTGGTCCCCTCCTTGCTTCTGCAAAACCCAAGGGCAGGCACGGAGGAAAGCATCTGCTGGGGCAGATCTTGCTCGGAGTTAGCCTGGCCGTAAATCCCGAGCAGCTCTTCTGCAGCCAGGAGAGTCGCTTGGTAGGCGCAGCGGCGTAAAGGAGCTTGGGATCAACCCGTTCTGGTTATTTATGTTCAGATTAACAGAGAGCCTCATCTAACATCCACTGAAGTCTAGGAAAAAACTCGGAGAGCACATCAGGCATCAGCTTGAGCCCGGATGCAATTGATGTCTGTCAGAAACTGCCAGAGCAGCGCGGGTGCGTGCGTGCGTGTACCCAGAGACATATATGGGGTGAAAATCTGGCTGCACGGCGCTTGATGTGAGCATTACCACAGGCTTCATCGCGCTCTGTATTTATACCCATATTTGCATCTGCTTTCTGAGTGATAGAGTAGGCTTTCTGGAACGGATACTTGTGTGGTAGCAGTAATTATAAACAAAAATTAGCTTTGGATTTTCTCAGACAACTATTCCGCTAAAGCTCTGCTCATTTTGTCAGTGAAGAGGACGAGGGGCTGCAGCAGTGTCCTCAGTTGCGTAGTAACTTTGTCCTTACTTATTATAATCATTTTATCTCCAACTTTGTCCTGGAGTCACAGGGCACTAGGCAGAAAATCATAGAAGTGTAAAAAGTGCTGGTGGGAGCCCAAGGACCTTTACGTAAAGGAACCAAGCAGAATCCAAGCCTGATTTCCTAAATAAAGGAATAGTTACCTTGGCTTTTCTAGCAGCAGTATCTTCTTTGGACAGATCAGCCTGTCTTTTCTTTTTCTTTTTTTTTTTTTTTTTCCTTTCCTTGAAACGTGTTTTTTATTGTGATTCCTCAGTAGCGCGGTCACCGTACAGATAATACCGTTGGAGATTTTGCATCTTGTCACATGTATTATGCAGGAACTTAAACTCCAGGCTAACCTAGCAGTGGAGTGGTGAGCAAGCCCCGCCGCCGGCTTGCGGCTGCTTTGAGTCCTTCCTGCGCGGTCTGCTTTTACCTGCGCAGCTGAGTGTGTCTCTCTGCTCTAGCGTTATTGTCTGGAGCAGAAAGTAAACTACGTATCCCATCACCCATACTAGCATTGCATAGCTCAATAGTCTTTATCTGTTATTATTATTACTACTATTACTATTATTATGTCCTACGAATGCACTGGTCATTGTATTGCTAATGTATGGTAGGGTGCTCCGGCTAGGACAGGCTCTGCTCGCTAATGGGGTCACTTGTGTCAGGGTTTGATGTATGGATTGTGTTTACCGTGGCATGTTTTTGTTTGTAAGCGAGGCTGTGGGAGTGGGGCGGATGATGAATGAAGATACTCCACGGTTTCACACTCGTCCCTGTGGTCACAAGTCTCCAATACAATGAAGAGCTGCTTGCGATAGAGAGGTGTTTACGGGCCTGTAGCGGACTTAAAGCTTTAGGTCTGTGGCTGAAGTTGAAGGTGGGATAGTCCACTGCTTTAGTATTTTGGGTTAAAGCTCTTATGTGACCCGGATAAATGCTTGGAATTTGTTGTGGAACCTTGGAAGTGTGTGAACCATCCAGTTCAATAACTTGCCTGGCTGATATATTGTCTGTGTCGGCCGGGTGACCGCCAGGACACAAACAGCCAAACAGGGGGGTGTGCGTGCGCTGCCGGGGACCCCGGCGGTGAATGTCTTCAGAGGCCTTCCTTACCCTCCGAGGTGAAAGTTAAACATTAATTCTCTTAAAAATCAGGGTTGCCCTAATGCCTTCACACCTTGATTGGGCAAGCGGGCTGCAGAGGTGGGAGTCACGGGCACGACAAGGGTGGCCTTCGCCCTCTGCGTCTCTGGCTTGTCACCGTCGCAGAAGTACACTCGGAGCTTCTTGCCGGTCTCTCCCATGGGTCCCACTTTCCCTTTACCTCCCATTCATCCGCTTAAATGGACAATTGTGGTCTCTACACAGGTTCTTCTTAGTTATTTTATCTCCTGAAAGAGACGTAGTCCAACAAGCTTTTACCCACCGAGTCTATAGAGACAACGGCCAGGCAATTTTTGTTTCAATCTAGGCATCTCTCTGGAGCGCTAGTTCCAGAGACTGATCAATAGGTTTTATTGTAGACCTCACTGTCTCTAAAAGCACCGTGACCTTATCCTGTCTAAAAATAGCATTTGCTCTTGCTGCCTGCAGAACCTTGACCTGTGAAAACCCATTTGGAGCATAACTGACACGTGCAGTCAGCTGTGCATCCAAGACCCTTGCACGCCCCGGGAGAAAGCTCCCCGTGCTCCTTGTAGCCCTTGTTGGGAGGAAGGAGAGAAGGAGGGGTGCAGGGATGGATGAGGTGCCCTGCTCCCAAGGTGGATGAGGGTTGCTCGTGCCCAGATCCTGAGCAAGTGCTGCGGGCGGTACAGGCAGCAGGAAGTGAGCACCCCTGAGCATCTGTCCCCTTCTTTTGGGAAGAGCCTTGCGTGCAAACCCCAGTAGACATTCACACCAGCACCGCGTGCCAAGAGCATCCTCTCCGGGAGATGTGGCTTTGCCATTTCTACTGGGAAAGTTGCTGACTCCCAGCAGCTTTGGGAAGCTCTGCTCTGGAAAAAATGGTCTCCTTTTCTTCTAAATGGCACTTCTTAAGATTGGACAAAAGAAAGTCACCTAAGTTAAACCAGTTCCTGGTCAGTGCATGTGTTTTATTCATTAAAGCAGTTCCCAAGGGCAGAGTGAGGAGGGGGAGAGCTCATCATGGATTTTGGTGACCTACGGATGCACCAGAAGGGTTTGAAGTAGCCACTGGGTACTTACTGCCTACGGCAATGTCTGTCGGAGAAGAACCCTCTTGCACACCTGCATCGTCCACCAGAAAGGGCTTGTTTGGCGTTTGCCACGCGAATGAGGAGGTGTGGGAGAAGAGCAGCCTGTGGACCCTGCTGCGGCCAGGCTGCCTGGCAAGGGTTAACCAGCCTCCCCGGTGAGCAGGGTCTGGTGCCGAGCCTCTGGGAGATGGAAAGGGAAGCGAGCTATGATTGCAGAGCTGTAAAAGGTGGCATTTTGTTCTCCTGCTAACAAAAGCCAGGACTATTGTTGCCTCCGAGCTTGAAAGAGAGGTCACCGGTGGTATTAGTGCAGCTAATCACATAAGAGGCTGGGTGGGCTCTGCGCGGCGTCTGCTGCTGGCAGGGCTGAGACCGGCCACCCCGGGCTGTTCCCAGGCACAGGTTCCTCTTTGGTTACACAAAATGTCCGCTCCTGCTCTCCTAACGCGTAGGCTATTATTAGCCAGTGTCACTCAGTTATCTGAGAGTGGCGCTTTTAGCTGCCATCTAAGTGCCTGACACTTGGGTTTACAGCAGATTAAATTAAATTTTAGGCTGGTTTGCCTTTACTGGGTGTAGACAAAAGGAGCAGCTGCTGTGGAAATGTAATCTGGTACTGGTGAGGATGGGAAGCCCTAGCTGGTCTTCCCCTCTGCCCAGACTCGGGAGGCTTTCAACATGTGGGTGACTATCTTGGGAGCAGGTACCTGTGTCCCCAGCTCAGTGCCAGGCCATGTCCGTAACAGCCAAAGTGTGTTGAGATGGAGACCTTTTAGATGTGACCAGCTGGCAAGATGTACACCAAACCGGTGCTTATCTTTAGAGTATCTGTCCAAACGCTGTAGTGCAATGCCCAGGATAAATATTATTTACTTACTGATGGTTCTGTTGGTGCAATCTGTTCCTTAGGCTGCTGGGCATGTTTTTGTCTTAATTATTTTTGGCTAAAAAGCAGCAGGCCAACAAGAAGATTCAGTTTATTCTGCCCTAAAAATGGATCAGTTCAAGAAAGTTGTCAGAGATGCTACTACCTTAATCGCCGATGCGGGTGGGTGGCACAAAGGGGGGTTGTCATCCTGAGTGGAGGTGTGGAGGGAAAGGACTTCAAAACCTGACTCTGTGTCGGAGACTGGGTTCTTCTGGGCCAGCTGTGGGTGGAGAAAAGAGCTGGTAGGAGACCTCTCCCCAACGGCCGCTGCTTGAAGGGCATTCTTGGGCATCAGATCTAATATCGCCTCTCTTTAAAGTTAGATTGATAGGGATCAAAGACACCTCACAAGATCAAGACGCGGCTGGCCATGCTCCAAAACTGCTTTCTCAATAACCTTCCTCAAGAAGGGAAGGGTAGTGGCAGACCGGTAGTTGGCAAGGTTGTTCGTATCAAGAGATATTCTCCTTTTTAGCAGGATGACTGTTCCGGAGCAGCTGGGGCCTTGCCCTTCTGAAGTGAGGCGTCACACCAGTCATTGCCCCAAAAGCATGAGGTGGTGGGCTTCACGGGGCAGGAGAATAAGGTTCAGCCCAGGGCTGGTGGGAGCAGCCGCTCCGCATGTCGCGTTGAGTCAGGCTGGGTGGAACTAGCAGGAAAAGGCAGATGTTACAGAAAGTAGTTGCCGGATTAAAACGCAGTCCCCCTTTTGAATTTATTGGTGCCTTTTCTTACGGCTTTGGGTTCAACAACTGGCGTAAGCAAATGTCGATATTCCTCTGTATCACGGCACGGGCTGGTGCGCAGCTCTGGCCTGCTTTCCCTTGAACCCTGCACCCTGCTCGTCACCGTCCTTCCCGTCTAATTGCCTCACGGGGTGGGAGAGTCCCTCTAGCTGTGGTTTGTGTGCAGGGTGCATTTCAGGGGAGCGTGCTCAGCTGCTATATGGGTGTCGCTACCCTTATGGAAGGAGGTTTGGTTTTGGAGACTCTGGAACCAAGGCTTTCATGGGCAAAGGGCAAACTCTTTGGTTTTTCTGCCCAGCTCTGCTTTTGCGTTTGAGCTGGACAACTCTCATTCACCACCTTTCAATATGAGGTTGGGACAGTGGTGGGAGAAGGGACAGGCTGTGACGCAGGTGCCGTGCAAGATGCCGCACCAGAGGCTGGTTGCCCCTTGCGGCCCCTGGTAAGTCGAAGACCTCCTTGAGCAGCCCACAAGGATGTGCCGTGAGTCCAGCCAAGTTTTGGTCCTGGCGCTTTCCCTCATTCCCCGAGGGACTTTCGGAGAGTCACAAATAATTCAACTCGGCGTGGTGGTTGTTGAGTTACAGGAGTAGGATTTGATCTCTTAATTTCAGCCAGTGGTAGTGTGTTCACCTGAAAAATGAGAATCTTTTTGGGTGGGTAATATATTTGCTGGTGGGGTGAATTTAGGTACAACTTCAGCTGGCAAGAAAGGAAAAGAAATTCAGCAAACTGTTAGTGGTCACTGAACCAACATCTAAATGTATTTTTTTTTCGTTCCATGCAGTTTTTCCCTCTTAATTTTCTGTTTGGAAAATCTGTTTTGTGTCCTGCGCTAATTAGGACATAGACCTCCTATGAAGGGGGTTAGGTTTAAATTAATGACAGCGCAGCGGTTTGACAGCCTCCATTAAAAAATAGTTACCTGCTCGCCTTGTCTTTTAGAGTTTTGTTTAGTGTTGCAGCAAGATCGATTGCCCTGTGCAAGTCCAAGGTTTCGTACGGATTTCTGGGCATGTCTATAAGCATACCTCAATAATACGTGAATTTTGCAACAAGGCGATAATGCGTTTTAATCATCTTGACTGACCAGGGGCCGCGTTGCTTTGAAATGTCCGTTGTTGGTAGGGCAAGCTCTCCTTGCCCATGGTATTTTGTGAGTTTGGGAGGAGGATGATTTTGCTGAGTGCTGACTGTGCTGCTCTCCGTCTTGATGGGGATGTCCAGCGCGCCAGCCAAGGAGCTGTGTTGGCCTGGCTTTGGGGAGGGTGCTGCGCTTTCTAAGAAGCTCTTGGAAACCTGGTTTTTGATTCCGTAACTCAAATTTACGTTAGTCATTAGGGCTCCAGTATGTAAACAACCCCGTCAGATTCGAATCGTGTTTGCATAATTCACACCTCGTGTCTGGTGGAAGAAAAAATGAAGTGTTCCCTTAAATTAACAAAAACCTGTAATTATTTTCTTCTAGTTGTTGAAATTGGAGAGAAAGACATCTCCCTGCATTTTCTTCTTTGTATAATTTGGTTTTTCTGTTGTTTCAGAATAATTTAGTCATGTATTTGTTAGGAACTGGCAGCATCTGCTAATTGTCAGAGCTATCGTGATGATGGTAACATAAAAACTTGAGGCCAGAAGTGGGGCCAACACCTTATTTGCAAGCGTTCACATTTATTTTGGTGCTAATGCCGCTCCGCTAGCAGAGGGATATGATGTTCCGCATAATAAGAGCATGAAAATTTGGCCCTAAGCAATCCCGTCTGCTGCGTTAGGGTCAGATTGCAGAGCCTTTACTCATCCCGGTAAGTATTTATTAACCTTGGGAGAACAATGGCTGTAATGAGATTACCTGGGTAAGTGCTTATCCCGTCAGGAAGGAAGTTGCGGACCCTGGACCCACTTGTATTTCAGGAGTGGTGAAGAGGGCGCTTTGCTCCGCAGGTCACTTTCCTACCTGTGCTGGCGAAGGGGAAGGTGCCCGGCAGAGCTGGAGGGCAGCGCCACCGACCCCAGCCCGGGCTGGCCAGGAGTCACTGGCTTTCGAAGCGGTGTTTTAGCTGCGTGTTGTCTTTCCTGGATCAGCCACGCTGAAAAGGGGGAATAAAGAAAACCCAAAAAAACCCTCAGTCAGTGTTTGAGCGACGTGAACAAAGTAATTGACTATCAGTATCAAGAATTACTGCACAACCGTGCAGGGGACAAGTCAGAACATACCTTGACAAAACCCTGCAACAAAGGGCTGCACAAACACACCCTCGAGTCTAGGGAGCTGTAAATTGAGCTTCAATTCCGATGAAATACTTTTAGGCTTTGTGTATGTTTTTTATATCTACTCGCAGTGATTGAGTGCCACACAGGAGGCGACTGAAGTCTCCAAAAAGAAGCAGCAAGCGCCATGCGCTGCTGAGCACCGAGATCAGTGGTTCGTATCGGTCCACGGCAAAGTGGCTTTAGTCTTCATGAATCACATGGGGTTTCTCTGATTCCCACCTTGTTTTCCCATCCAACTGTATGTACTTCTGTAAAAATTCAGGGAGGTGAAACAGCTCCCCAGTCACCTTTTAGTCACTGTTTTTCTTACAAGGGAGGAACAAAGAGGGGGACCTTGTACCCTGCCATGTGAGTGCAGTGAGTTCTATGAGCAGCTCCACACCCATTTCTTCCTACAGGTTAGAGACACATTTTTGGCACTGGACACAGTAAGCGTTCCAACATGTTTTTTAATCTGCGGCTCTCACGTCTAAAGGTCTGGTGTCGTGACTCTGGTTGCCTGCAGGTATTTCAGGGTGCCCAAGTAGTGCAAAATGTGGGTAAAAATACAGTGACACGAATTTAATCTGTTGGTGGGAGTCTGTTTGGTGTTTGTTCTGCACGCCCTTCGGTGATGCTTCGTGTGTCCTCAGCTTTTTCCTTGTGGCATGAGATGCCTCTTCTGGATTTCGAGGTGTCTAGCGAAAGGCTAGTGATAGCACCCTGCGATACTTTTTAACATTTATTCCTAAATGCTGAAAGCCATAAGCTGCATTTGCTAGGCACGCAAAGTGAAGCGCCTTTGGTGGTTCACTTTTTAACCAGCAGGCGCTTAAATGATGAAACATGCTGCCAAAATCCACCAAACTCTTCCTGTTGACTTGGGTTTTGGATCAGGCTCCAAACACTGATTTCATTCCTCCTCCATTTGCCCAAGATGCGGTGCGTGCCAATTTATTTTTCCCCACTTTTCTCCGGATGGCGTTGCCACAGCCTGAATTCAACTAGCCTCTTGATTTCTCAGATGCTTTTTCTTTTGGGCAGAGCCGTAGGTGCAGACGTGCAGGGATGACCTCCTGGATCGCCAGGTGAAGGCTGCGGCCTTTGCAGGATGCCTTTGCCATCTGGAGATGCTGAGACTGCTCCATATCGCCTTGTTTTGTGTTTTACTCAAATACGCTGAGATGAGAACGGTACCCGTGGTGGAGCGGTGGGTGGGGAGGAGGGAGGAGGAGATGGATGATCCTTCTCTTGTTCTGGGAAGATTCAGCGGTTGCCCTTGGTCCTTTCACCTCTGCGGGGCCGTGTAAGGGTTACAGCGTTTTAGACGTTTCCCAAAGTGTCAGTGTTCGGAGCACCATTAGGAAGAGAACAGATGGATGACCAAAACGTAGGGGCAAAATAAATTAGGCAGTTCCGAAGCCACAAACAAGTCATTTGCGGAGGATAACGAAAGCTTGTGGTTGTGAGACAGTCCCTTCCCCAGCCCCTTGCAGCGATGTTTATAAATCAGGATAACAAAACAGGAGCCCTTATTAGGCCTGTGTGACATTAAAGGTGCATTTAGCTGCAAAGTGTAGCACTGGCTGCCATAAAATCAGATGGATGCTCAAACTATGCTGCAGCTCGCTTGGAGATGACAGCAAGGCTGTGCCTTTGGGACTGGGTCTGGCCCTCCTCGGGCGTTGTGTTCCCTGTTCTGCAGGCAGGGGCTGTTCTCCTCCGTAGGTGCAAGCCGTGTTTTTCCCCGTTTGTGGCTCTCTCTAGTTCTGCCCCCTGAGGTGTTACTCCTTCCTCCTCTCCCTGCCTAACTTTCCCTGCCCTCCTCTCCCTCTTGGATAGCAGCTGTGGTGTCTGGCACGTCCCCTGCGCACAGGCTGCCCGTAACCCTGGCTGTAAGGTCCCTGGCCATACCAAAGCCCTGCTGTTATCTGCTTCGTCCATCGCAGGCAGGGAAACCGAACTGGCTGGTGTAGGTGCTCGTAAGTGAGCGGTATTATATTACCCCACATAAATGTCACATTAATGGAGCATTATAACCAAAAGATACTCGTAGATCACTCTAAACCATTTTAGGCATCTGTTACGCTTCCGCCACCTGCTCTTCACCCATTCATTTGTGTTTGGGGTGGGAAGGACACTGTTTGGAGAGCCCAGAGAGAACCTAGGCAGAGGCGAGAGTGGGCCTGTGCCATGGAGTAGCCCACCTGCCCGCTGGGACCTCCACTGCTGTGGAGCCAGGTTCCACCAGCCCGTGTTGGCCATGCTGGAAGAAGCGTAGCAGCGAGGTGCTGGGAGGGCATGGCACAGCTCAGCTTCGAAAGGCTGTTGATAGAAAGTGCTGACTTATCTGAGCTGGCTCAACGCCCTCTGAAAGTTCGGTGTAGGAAAGGGGGGAGCCCGAGCGTCGTCACAGCCGAAAGCTCACGGTGCCTCTTCTGCGACAGCTTTCTAGATCACACCATGTAACACAGCCCAACAAAGGGCCTTTAAATCCTAGTCAAGAAGACAGACAATAGAAGGTCAGAGTTTAAAAGAGAAAGTGTGCCTCAGACTGATGTAATTCCCCTTCTCCCCCCTTTTCTTAGTGTGAATCCTTTGATATTTGAGCAGGGAAATCCTCTTTATCAGGAAACTCCACCTCCTCTTATCTCATACTCCTTCAAATGCTATCTGCTCTCCCTCCTTTAGTGCCTCCCAACCCAGTTTGCGGTGGAAACCTGCCTGCGCAGTCTCCCTGCCCTCCTGTCCCTCTCGCCCGGTGGGCACGGCTCCACGTGGGAACTCACTGTAGTCACCCTCTGGCTAATGACTCCCGCAGGGAGCCGTGCCTGCCCATCACAGTCAGCATCCTGGCAGGAGCGACCCCACGGGAGGGAAAACCCGTCAGACATCAGCCTGCCTTCCCCCACGTCTCTACCCGTGCTGGAAGAGCCATCTCCACGTACTTTGCATTTGCCATCTGATACACCGGCCACTCGCTGCTGCGTCACGCAGCACTGCTCGGATGTGTGGGGTCTGCAGGCGAGGCAACCTTGACCTGTCGTGCCGCTGCCCTCATAGTGGTGGCAATCAAATGACAAGGCATAGATGGTGAAGCCTGCCCATGTTTACGTTTCAGCCCAACAAATAAAGGTCTCCCTCCTCATCTACTTGTACTGTAGAGCGATCTTTTTCATAAGAAAATAGGAAACTAGGCAGGTTGGTTCAGACCAGAGGTCTGCCCAAACCGGTGTCCTCTTCCCGGCCTGGCCCAGAGTGGCAGCCCATGGAAGGAGCAGAAGACATAAAGCAGACAGGGCTCTGCTGTGCTCTCTTGTCTTTCCTCTCCAGCATCTCGTGGGTTGGACTGGAGCATCCCTGACTCTCCTTTGAGGTTATGCCTGTCCCCTCTGGTTGCTTGCATATATTTTGCCTGAACTGGGACTTGGGGAGGTTGCATTACGTTGATGATTGCATCAGATAAGTCGTGTTTCTTAACCTCCGTGCAATGGGCTCCAGTAAGACTTGTTAACGCTTTTAATTTGTTACAATGAACAATTGCAAAGCTGGGGAGAGGAAACATCCCTGTGTGTGTGCTCAAAGCCGCTGGGTATCTCCACGGAGCTGTGACAGCTCTGGAGACCAAAGAGCTTCTGTTCTTCTCCTTCTCCATGGAAAATCAGATCACGGCTCTGACCCGTGCTGTTGGTAGTCTCGGTCTCAGAGCACTAGGTTCTTCCGCACGAGCAGGTTTTCACCTGGTGTAACTCGGTGGATATCAGCAGGAGTATTCTCACTGTGTGCTTACTTACGGCAGCGCAGAGATGTGCCCAGTGCACACGTGGGAAGACATCGGGCAGTGGGTCCCCCTGCAGCATCCAGCTGGAGACAGTGACTCCTAGGGTGATACTCCGGGAGTTTCTCTTTGCACATCCAGAAGAGCCGGTGAATGATCTGTAGTCACATCCAGGCAAGCCTTGGGGGGTTGTGAGTCGGATGGGACCGGCCTGGCCAATTTGCACCAACAGATGTTCTAGCCCTGAAGACTCATCCCTGAAGTCAGGTGGGAACGGCCACGGAATTTTTCTCCTTAAGGCGTTAAAAGTGACTCCTCGAGTACATTGGATTTTATCATTCACTTTGCTCTCTGCCATCCCGTCAGCCCTCAGACACACGGGGCTTGGGCAAGAATTTATGGCACTTTTCAGTAACGTCCTACCGTCTTCCCAGGCTACTTCTGCGCTCCTGCAGTTCCAACTTCTTAGAACCTGGAGAAGAGCTTGGCTGTGCGGAGGCTGTGTCTGTGAAGTGGCGCAGAGCAGAAGGAAGCGGTGCCATTAATTGTGCAGTTTATGCAGATTGCAATTCTTGCAGCCTCTAGTTCCAACCCAGATTAGTGCTCCCTTAGCTTAAAATAACAAAAAAGGAACTGTCAGAATCAGAACAGAAATATTAGCATGATGAAACATGTTAACAGGTAGCCATTAGCACTTTATGTCTGCATGAATAATGTCTTTAAGTGTTTTATTGGTAACAGAGCAGGGAGGATGGGCAGAAAATGGCATTTGTTTTCAAGCTGGCACATTGCTTTAATTGCAATTTTTTTATTGTGGTGACTTGTCAGGGAAGATGTCTTCTCGGTCAGGGTAAGCTCTGGGCTGGGGAGGTGGCCTTGGGACCGAGCTGGGTTTCAAGTACAAGCCTTTTGCTAGAGAAAGAGGAAAGGAGCAGACAGCCTGGACAGGACCTGGTTTTACCCTTGTTTTGCTGTGAAAATGTGTGTGAGATACTTGATTCCAAAAGAAGCGTGAGGGGATAGCCGTGGCACGGAGCAAAACGTGACTACCATCCGGGGAGGTGCTGGTGAGGTGAGGTACGTGAGACGTTCCTGCTGCCAGGTCACGGAGAAATCGCGACACTGCGAGCAGCCCCTGGTTGTGCTGATGCTTTGCTGGTTCCCGTTTAAACAATCATTGGTGGTCGTTCCCGAGCAGCAGCATCCAGCAGTAGACATTTATTTGCAGAATTTAAACGAAGCAGAATAAAGAGAGAAAAAAAAAAAGGTGGAAGGTGGTAGTGGGGAATCCGGCAGCAGGAATTCAGGAAAATCCTTTTGGCTTGTGGATAGCGCTGAGGACTGTGGAGGAGAGGCCATCGCTGCTCGCCACCACGCAGCAGCACGTTGCCAGCTCCAGTGGCCGGAGGCGACTCCCTCATCGCCTAAGCTGCGTGGGCTTCCCGAATAACCCCGAGACCCGGCGCAGCCCTGCCCGTCTCTATTTCCACCCTCTTCTGCCACCCAGTTGGCGCTTCCTCCATGGCGCGGGGTTCTCCGGCGTCCTGCTTACACCGACGTGGAGGTTCTCAGGGAAAAAAAAAAGATGCATGCCGTCGCTGGCTCCTGCGGACCCTTCCCCTTGCATCCCTGGAAAACTTGTGGATGTTTTGTGTCTCAGCAACTGGCAGCCCCTCTTGTTGGTGGAAATGTCAGACCCTGCCTCGTTATTGACGGCGCGGCTGGGTCTGCGTGTCTCACTGCTGGCGAGGAGCTGGCCTGGGGCGAAGCCTTTCTTCCGCCCGCCTCTCTCTGCCTGTTTTCCAGCCTGTGTGTCGGTGAACAGGAGTTTCCTCCTATTTCTTATTTATACAAGGTTTTTTGAGGAAGTCAGCCCGCTGACAGTCGGCGCTTTAAGTTGGTTCTCTGCAATGAAGCGGTGTTGACCGGTTGCTCAGCTACTTTTGTTGGTGATTTTGGGGTTCTTGTGAGGTTTTGCTTGCGGCCGTGTGCGTGGGCATGGGTCCTGGTGTGGGGAGGGACACTGGGGGCCCCCGGCCTAGCCTTGAAAATGTCCAACCTGGGTGCAAAGCGTGCCCTTTGCACAGCAACTTTTCGTCCTTCCTTCCTGGAGGAAATACAGCAGCGCTGGCAGCCGTAGCCTTGTTCTTTTCTTACGGGAGCACTAGATTAATGGCAAAAACATGGCCTGGACGCTGCTCCACGCCTTTCCAAAGCCTGTCTGTTTGTTTTCCTCCCCTGCCCTGGTGTGGCCCGTGCGAGGCTGGTTCCCACCTTTCTGCCACGTGTTTTTGGGGATGGCTGAATTCTTGCGAGACGGTAGCGGGGTTTGCACCGGGGCAGCCGAGGGTCCCACGCCGCCCGCCCTCCCAAAACCACGCTAAAATATTTTCCTCCTCCCAGTCCTTACAAGGTTTTTAACCATATGCACTTCACTAGGTTTTAACTTCTTGTTTTGGCTCGAATCTAAGCAGCTTTAATCACCAGAAACGCTTGCGGTGGTTATAGGTTGCTGCATTTACTAAAGGGTGATCGTCGTGTGTCCTCCCCCCCCCCTTTTTTCTTTCTTTTCTTCTTTCTTTTCATCCCTTATTTTGCATTCTGCCGCGCTCGGTGAGCGTTTAATCCCTGCCCTTCTGTCTGTTGAGATATTATGTTTTTTTAATAGTGCTTGTTTATGACTAAGGTCAAAGACAGTATTTCAGAACAAAAATTAGACTTAGTTCATAATTGAGTACATATGTATGTTACTGTTTATTTTTATAGTTTGCTAATTTATTTTTAAACAGCTCGGTTGAGCCAACATGTTTATAGGTCTGTTTATCACATGTCTTGCCAGTCGGAGTGCTAAAAGACACATGCTTTTCAATAGCACAGATACGAAGTTAAATTAGATAATACCGCCAGGTAGCAATTTAATTACATTAATTGAATGTTTAGGTTGAAATGTAGTTTTGCAGAGGCTATAATGGCACACATTTATAAGTGTCTGCATATAAATCTTGGCATTTAAAACGTTATTCAAGCCTGCTGGCAGGAAAATGCAACTCCGCTGAGTGTTTTTGAGGCAGAAATGGGGTACTTCACCACGAGGACTGAAGCGCCTGCGCCTGCCGTCACTTCGGGTCTGGGCACCTTCCCGGCTGTCGGTACAGACTTCTGCGGGTGTCCCTTCCTTCACGTGGCAGGAGATTGTGGGGAGTTACCTGGCCGGGTGGCTGCGTGGCTTGATCCGGTACGTGGAGGTCAGGAAAAACAACCATCCGTCCGAGTCGTGATGGAGAGATAAGGGGTGAGCCGGTGCTTTGCAGGAGGGCAGAGAGTGGCACGTTAGCCAACACGGAGAAAATGTTTGTCCAGCTGAAACCGAGCCCTCTCGGTCGCGCACCGAGCGATTTCCCAAGCTTGCCAGCTGCCGTTCTGGATCGTACCTGCGGGCTCTGGCTGCGGGCTGCCTGCCCCAGCCGCGGAGCTGCGGAACAGCCAGCTCGGAGGAAGCAGGGCTGAAGAGCAGAAGCTGTGAATGAACCACGCGCTCCAGCCCGGATGGGGATTTAATCCTCAGCGTAAACATTTTCAAATAACGTATTGTCAGGCGAGGGAGAGGGAAAATTCCTCAGTTTAATGGTGCCCAAGAATAGCAGGCTTGGTTGGGAAAGGACGGGAGGAACCGCTCTGGCGCCGTTTGGTTTTGCTTACACCGGTGGCTTCGGCACGCACCTATTTCCAAGCAAAATATTAAAGTTCCGGCGTTTCTATCGGGAGCAAGTCTGGGCTTTTTGCAGCTCCCTTGGAGGATCCGGAGAGCTGAGCGAGTCTGGTTTCAGAAGAAAAAAAAAATAAAATAAATAAAAGGAGCAGGAGGTCATAGGTGGATTTTTATCAGGGCTGAGGGATAGATAAGGGATAACCACAGGAAAGTCACAACTTGAGCAACATTCTTGTGCCATGGTGGGCGATCTCCTTTCGCGTACCTGCATGCCGGGAGGGATGGAGGAGAAAGAGGGGGGTATACAAGACCTAAACACCCAGGCAGTGGGAAACATTTGGGAATAAGCTGGTGGTGAGCAGGCTCCTGGCATTTCGCAGGCTCTTGTATTGCAAACGAGCCAGGAAAAGTGCGTCGAGGTTAGCACTGGGCTGTTTCCGTCTGTTTTGTGCATATACTCGTGTGTGTGGACTCTGACCCTCTCCTGGTGCTTATCTGGGTTGGGATGGTCAACTGAGGTGCGGGGTTTTTCCCCAAATCACACCTTTGTTGAGTAGGTGGTCCCTCCAAATAGTCATCCCCAGACAAGACACGGATGGGGCAGGGGACTGGGGGTAGCAGGAGTCACGGTGCAGGTCCAGGTCACCACAGACCTCTGACCAACCCAAGGCTTCAGCAGATGGCTGAGGAGTGGTCGTGTTCTTCTACTCAGTCTCACTCATTGCTTTCACCAGTGTGTAGCTTTTCTGCTCAGGCTTTGCTTGGACCCAGGTTTTGTCCTGTGGCCTTTTGCACGCCCGGCATTAGGTCCCAGGCGCTGTCTTTGGGAACTGTACCCTGGCCTCACGCGCTTTGGTGCCCGCAGTCGAATGTCCCCACCAAACTCGCCCAAGACTGCCTGCAGGACCCGTCACTGCTTTGGGCTCCTGTGCCTGCAGCGGGGCTCAGAGCGTGTCTGGCACGCTCTGGGGTGAAGCCTTCTGCTTAGTTTCCCTTGCAAAGCACCTGATAAAAATGCACACAAACTCTTCGCTGCGCCAAACCCAAACACAGCAAGTGGGGCCGATCGGGACATCTCCTCTAGGTGAAAATGCTGATGTAGATGCAGCCAGTGGTGCTCCTGTGCTGATGCAAAACACCCGCACAGATGAAAGGAAGGGATTTTTCTAGTTGTGGAGACTAGGTGAAGTTTCCTGATCCAGCAGGAGATTTCCATGCCTGTGCGAGAGGTTTTCATGAGCGTGGCTTCACTATGGCTGGAATTGAGGCGAGACGTGAGAACAGACAGAGCCTGGGGGAGCAGAAGGAAATGCCACGGTCCACCCTTGCACAAGCCGGAGGCGTTAGTAGGTGCAGAGGTGTGTGTGAGGAGTCTGTGGGAGTGCTGACACAGTTCCTGGTGACTGGCCTCACCGTTTGTGCAGTGGGTGCCTGCCTTCTTCCTCAAGCTCTGACAGTTTTTCCTGTACTGCACCTCGTTTCCCCCCGGTCTTGAAGGACTGACACATGCTTCCAGCTCATGCCAAAGGACAAACAATGTTGAAACCTGGATTCTCAGGTCAAGGTGCCCCTTACTGAACCTGGCATTTGGGGCAGTTGTAGGTGGCATTTTCGGAAAGTCAGACTTTCTAGAAAGCCCCCAGGATGGAAGAATCCAAGAGCTCCAGTTTCTTCACCATCTTTCCGATTAATGATGGGTTCCCTGTGCGTCCTGATGGACCTCCATGGTGGCTCCCAGCTTCCTGGGCCAGCGTCTGCTGAAGAAACACAGCACAAAGCGATTACTGGACATGCTTTGAAGCACATCAGAAATATTTAACTCTCTTAATAACATTTACTTTCTTTTCCTCTTGCTTTCCCCACCGTCTGTAAAGCACCAGTTCTTTGAGGGCCTGATTTGCATGCAAACATGGGTCAGACATTCGTCCCCTCATTTGGTAACTTGTGACTAACTGTCTTAAAAAGCTCTTGTCAGTGGGGTTTTCCTATCCCCTCTCTCTTTAGCTGAAAATGAGTGGTTGAATTTTTTTTTTTTTGTCTTACAAAAGCTCAAATCTGGCCCGAGACCAACCCGGCAGAGTTTCTGCTGCAAACTAAAAATAGTCCAAAACCAGAGGGTTTCAACGAAAGTCTCAACGTAAAACTGAAGTTGCAGCGGCCACCACCAGGTGCTTACCATAATGCCGAGTGCTTATTGCTCCGCTCAAGGTTTCCAAACGCTTGGGAACAATTCCAGCTTGTTTGGGCTCGAGAACAAAACCTCTCCGAGATGCCGCAGCCAGGGTGGAAGAGATCCAGGGAGCAGCGGGAAGCGGTGCAGCGCCGTCCCCGTGCTGAAGGCTTGTTTTAGTGGCTGAAGCTAACAGAGCATCCCATAGCGTTGCGGTAGGAATGTTTGCAGGCTGAGTTCAAAGCGCTTATTTAAAAATGATCAGTCACGGCCTAAAAGCTGCCGTGCTTACTTATTTCAGGGAGGAGACCGAGCGGTAGGGCGGCTGTATTAAGGATGCTGAAGTGGTACCTGCTTTAGGAGCGGATTGCAGTGCCTTTACGCTGGAGGGCACCTTCCTTCACCCCTGATGCTGCTGGCATCCTCGCGAACAAAACCATCGCTGCTGACAGAGTTGGTGTCATGGGGAAGGGCTGCGTGCACTCTTCTTGGGGTTCACAGAGGTTTTTTCGCAGCTGAAGGCACGAGAGTTGAGCACGGGAGCGGATAAACGTGCTCTGCTGATTGTCTTCTGCTCTTTGTTTCGCTTGCAGTGGGATCTGTGTTTGCCAAGGTCTTTTTTTTCCCCCTGAGTCCTGAGGGTAGTCCACTTAAAGGGCTCATGGAGCTGTATTTTCTTTACAGTAATGAGACAGCGTGACATACCAGTCGTGGGAAATCTGATAGACTTGTGAGACCCTAGGAGGGTAGAAAATTACTTAATTTACTTTGTGTGCAATAGTCTTAATTTTCAACTATTTGAACAACTGATTGCTGGGGCAATCATCAGATCTTCAGAGTTAAGATGTTTCCTGCTGGAACCGAACATTAGCTCAATCAGCGATGGCTGGGGATGGCGAAACGGAGCGATTGCGCGCGTCCGTCTGGGGGTAAAGAGACGATTGAAATGAAATCCCTGACCCTGAGCTGGAATGCTTTTTGTTTTCCGGGAAGGGTGAGGCAGGTGAAGCTCACCTGGTCTGGTGGTTAATTACCCAGGCGGGGAGCCAGGGCTGCCTGGCTCTGGCGGTGGCTCCAGCAGGTAGGAGCAGGGTCCGGTTTCCTTCGGAGCGAGTGAGGAGCCCTCTGCTTGGTGACCCCCCTGGTATTTGCTCATTGTGAGTAAAAGGCGATAAAATCTAGCAGTGGAATTACGTTATGTCTCGGGTGTTTTCTTTCCAAATTAGTAATAATCCTATGTGTCTTTGACCCATTTCGCAGAGATGGAGGGCTGGATTCTGCTGCCCTCTTTTTGTAAGGAGCTAGCTGAAGCGAATGGACCTTGAATAAAGGGATTAGAAACTGGTCCTTCCTTAGGGTTAGGTCCTGGAGACCTTGTGCTGTGAGCAGGTCCTTGCTTTGAACGAGTTTTCCCATCGATGTGGATGAGAGATGCCTGGCCTTGGTGCCTACTCATCAAGAAACTCGCCGTTTAGCTCACGGGGACGGAAATAGCAGCAGCGTAAGCGCTCACATGGGGAACGGCGATGGGACCTGCTTATTTGTCGAGAATCGAGCTCGTACTGGAGCAAAAACGACAGGGGACTTTTCATTATGAAAACAGTATATGCTGCTGAAAAAAAAGTATTTGTAATTGTTTAGAAAGGCAAACGGGCATGAATATTAACAGACCTTTTCCTGCCTCTCTGTGCCAGCGGAAAATGAAAAATTCAGTGTGAAAGTATTTTCTTATTAAAAAAAACAACCAACAAACCCAAACTGGACTATAAAATGCAATACCGATTTCTGAAGGCTGAGACCTGCATGAGTGAGAATGTTTAATTACAATGGCAAAGTACAAACGTTTCCTAGTGAGCATCCATCGCGTTAATAACAATTAATTAATTAATTTCTTGGCTAAAACGTACATCCTGCTCATGTTCTTTCAGTGAGCTGGGAATCCGATCCTACTTTTTATTTTATTTTGCGGACAGCCGCCCAGCGAATGGAGAGGGTAGAGGATGGAGGAGACTGTCTGTATAAACAGAGGCTTTACGTTTCGCTGTGTGGATGGTTGCGTTGGGCTCGCACGGTTTTGGTGAGCAGACTCCTGCAGAGGGAGGCGAGGAGAAGCAGATCAGCTGATTCCGGGGGACCGAGTATCTGACTGCTACAGCGATAAGTGTCTGTACAAATATTTATACAATCCCGATAGTCTTTTGAATTGCATTATTACAACACAAAAAGCTGTCAGATTTCCAGGGTTTCCGAGGCGTACTTAACGGCTCGCATACGTTCTGCCAGCGGACGCGAGTGAGCTCTGCTTGTGCTCAGAGCTGGCTGGACCCACGCCACCGCCCAGCCGGGAGCAGGATAGGTGCTGAGCCCAGGCAGCACCCAGCCCGGGCTGATAAGCCCTGCGGAGAGGCTGGCTATATTAGTTCAGGCTTAGCGCTGAATTTATGCAATCACATGGCATGGGGCTGACTCAGAGCAGCCGCAGAGTGAGATTGTGGGCTGAACAAGCTCAGGGCCACCTGCAAAGGGGGGTGAAGAGTCACCTCCCTGCGTCCAAGAGCCACGTTTTAATGCCAGGCTGCAGCAGATTCCCACCTTATCCTGACACGCTGCTCCTCCCTGGCAGAGGGTCTGACCCCCAGCCTGCAGCCGATGGTGGGAGGCTTCCTATTGATGGAACGTCGCATCGGGCCCCGGACGGGAAAATGACAGTTGTCACCCACAAGAAGAGTTTGAGAGGCTGTGGTGGCTTATGCGCACGTGGGGGGCAGAGCCAGATCTGAATGGATTGGAACTAGGTGTAAAAGTGAAGTCACCTTGTGCCTTTTCTGCTGGAAGTTAGTCCAAATACCCGCGTAGGGAGGTAGCCCAGCTTCGCTGTCACGTATGGTTTGACGGCGATTCTCACCGCATCTGTGGTTTTTCTTAAAGCCTTCTTGCAGCCATGAGATGATGGGATCCTGCTGGCACTCTGGGATAAAACTTGAAAACGGGATTTCAGTCCCGCTTCAGACAGATACACACAGGCAGGGTTCACACTGCTCGCTGCCGTGAGGCCAACGGGATTATTCCAGATCTATAAAACCAACAAGAGTTTGAGTCGGTGGTGGGGAAGGCTGGAAGCTTTGTGAAAGTTATTTGAATAGATCGAATGCCTTCAGTGGAAAGAAGCAGCTGTCCCGGAGCAGGGTTGGAGCACATCAGTAGCTGTCCCAGCCCTGGCAGAGAAAGCCCCATGTTTTCACATGCTGATAGCGGTTGCGTGTCCTGTTGCACATTTATTTGTAAGATTAGGAGGTTGGAAAACGTTTGCAAGGTTATGAAAGCGGACTCTGGGGCTGCTGCGCGTCTCCTGGTGTCCTTCAGCGTCACAGCTCCGGATAGTTTTGGTTTTTAGATATGAGTGTGTGTCTTCCAACAGCCATGAGAGCATCTGCAGAGTTTTCCAAGGAGTGGGCTCTTCGAGCACAGCATTTGTGTTTTTAGGGCATGTTTTTCCCTAGGGAAAGAAGAGTAGCAATCCTGTGATCAAAGAAACAAAGCAAATTGTTGTGGAATTTCTGCCTAATAGTATTTAAGTTAAAAAAACCCCCCCAAACATGGTATATAATTTATAAATGAGTCATGCATGCCTAAGCTCTGGCCTCCTGGAGCAGCATCTGAGATGTCAGGTTCAGCGGCCAGTGCTCCCAGCAGCCTTTTATGTCGGGTAGCCGAGAGCGGCGTCTGTCCTCCGTGGCAGCCCCGCTGCCTGGGACCCACTGCTGTCCAGGGAGAGCGGAGCCACGCGGCTGTTCCATCCCCATCCCCTCTGCTCCCGCAAGCACCCTGCATGGGACGGATGCACGAAACGGATCAAGTGAGTCAGGAAGGGGGGGAATTGCCTCCCGATGCTCCAGCCTAAGGATGGTTTTCCACGGTGGCTGGTTAATTCAGTGGTGCCGCGGCGCTGGCCCTGCTCCTGCAGCACCCGGCGCCGCAGCATCCCTGCTCGCCCAGCTGGCCAGTATCGCTGGATGGGCCACGCACAGCGCAGCAGTGTGGTTAGCCAGATAACGAGGGCATTCACCCTGTTTTTCTGACTGCGTTCTAAGAGGAATAGCCCCATTCCTGAAATTTCACCTGTTGTGTCAAAATCATTTCATCTGGCTGTGGTGGGATGGGGTAGCTCCCCTCCCTCCCTGCAGAGTTACTCGAGCTGTTGTGGGGCAGCGATGTGCTTGGAGTGGCTTTGCTGGGGCAAGGAGGATTAGGGCTGTTTTTCTGGGAGTAGTGGGGTGGTGCTTAAAAAGTGCCTCATCAGCTTGGGAGGGAAGGCTGCACGTGTTTCCCTGGCAGCCTCTGTTGGCTTCCAGCAGGGATGTGCTCTGCGACTTCAGCGTCCCAGCAGCAGAGCAGACCGATGCAAACAGTAAGTCCTAAGGGCAAGTTTAAGGCAGCATTATTAATTTCACAAAAACAAAAGTCTGTGTACTGTATTGCTCAACGTATAGCGTAGCTCTGCTGACCAGAAGTATTTTGTTTGGTGTCTCATGGGCAGTGTGGCTGGAGCGGGCAGGTTCTGAAGCGGTTAGCTGTCCCCCTCACTGTTTCCTCCAGAGTAGCTCTGTCCCTCTCTGGATGTGCACAGCGGCACAGAACATCTTCATCTCCAGTGCCAGAAGTGGTGACCGTATGGAAACGCTGATTTGGTGGGGTTTTAAAAGTAGAGCTTTAGAAAAGCTGGGAAAGTAAGTGCTTAAACTCCGTGAAAACTGAGGGATGTACAGGACAAGGCACACGCACGTCAGGTGGTTTCAACTCACACGTGTCTGATCCTGATCACCCCCATCTCCTACTGAAGTGAGCGGGTTCCACCAGAGCTGCTGCAAGAGGACAAGTCCTACCCCTCAGCTCCCATTTTGGTGTCCTCTACATCTGTCCCTCAGCTTTGGGGGAGCACAGCGGTGCTGGGACCTTTGTAGAGCTGGAAGCTCATACAGCAGCAAAACTGACAGGTAGACAGAGTCCAGAGGGCCTCATCCTGCCCCAAAGGTGAGGGACCCAGGATGGGGGCTGTGGCCTTGGTACTACTCCATGAACAGAACCAAAATCTCCATCTGGGTTTTGTGGTTTGCCCCTGCACGCTTGTATCCCACAGCATCCGCACGAGCACTTCTGCGGGGCAGGAATAAAAACGTATATACGCTTGCAAACGTTCCTATACGTGAGTGGCCTCGGCACTGAAGTGGTAAATATGCTTTAGGAAATTGCCTTTAATCACAGCAAGAGCTTTTCCTCTCCTTGGCCGATGGCTGGGGCACGGGTTTGGGGGAAGGACTGGAGCTGCTTTGGCCGGTTTCTCCGTCTCTGCCTGGTGCAGAGGGTGGTGACATCCGCTCCTGGGGACGGTTCGGTGCCGGCTGAGCCGGGAAGGGCCGTTCAAGGGCCGAGTACCACGACTTTGCGAGGAACTTTTAACTCATCTGCGTTTTATTACGAGCGTCTTCCATCTGTAACGCGTGCCTGGGCGGACAGACGGACAGGCGGCAGGATCCTGCCCCCACGAGAGCCTGCAGCGGACTCCGCCGGCCGCAAACCCAGCTGCTGCCCAACGCGTTGCCTAAACGGGCAGATGTCAACGTTGCTCAATGCGACGAAGACCCGAACGTCTGTTTATTAACGGATAAGATGGTCAGGCCGGCGCAGGGCGCGCGAGCCGGCCTGTGCAACTCCTGTGGTTTCCAACCGTACTTATCGAGGGAGGGGGCTGCCTGCCCAGGGAGGGTGTTTCCTCTAATCGGTAACTTCACATGCCGATGGCAGGCAGATGTGCGGGGGACAAAGGCTCCGCTTTTTCATAACAGCCGCTTTCGCCGCGCTCGGGGAAAGGAGTCATCTAAGGCAAGGCTGGGGAGTTCCAGAGCAACGTTTTGCTCGGGAAAAGAACAGAGGAGTAAATTGTCCCTGAGAAAGGGTAGAAGCAGGGACCTCACAGCCACCCCCTTGGCCATTATTTTTCACCATCCAACGTAGAAAGAATCGACTCATCCCAGTGTTTCCTAGCAATAAGTTTAGCTCCAAAAACCCTTCCCCAAGTCCTTCAGAGGCTTCTTCTATTGTCACTCTCGGACCCCGAGACACCGCAGGCAGCACACGCGAAATGGTCGTGGGCTCAATTTAACGGTATCTTTCCCGCTTATCAGACTGTTTAATAAACGTGACTTGGGGGGCGAGGGGGGGGATTTTGGGGAGGGGCACGAGGCGGGCGGTGAATGGGGAGGCCAGACACCATTGTCTGGCAAGAATGCAAGTCCCCGGGGGCGAGCACGCCTGGGCTCGCCTTCCAAATTGTCCCAGGCATCAATCCCCCCTCCTTTTCGGGATTTCCTCCTCCAGCCGGGGTTTTGTTTCGGAACAAGCGTTGGTCAAACAAGCTTTTGTTTGCGGTCAGTCGCTTGGCACACATACACCACTTCTGGTGGGGGACAATGAGGAAGCTGTTTCGGGGGCAGCTGCGGTGGGACTGAAAGGGAATACTGATGGAAAGAGGGCGCGGGGAGGAAATGGCTGGGTGGAAATTAATTGGGAGGATCTTACGAAGTGCGGGCGCTGCAGCCAGTTTGGGAGGCTGGCAGGAGTCCTTCGATCCGGCTACCTCGCCCCGCTCGCCGGCTCGTGCTGGTTTGTATTGCTTCTCCCCCAGGATAGCCCCCTCGGACCAGTGAGAAAGTTGGACAAAATATTTACAACAATGCATCTAAAAAGCTTCCTTTCAGGAAGAAATAAACTATTTACAGCAATAACAGAGTTTAAAAGGAATTATATAAGTGAGACTGACTTCTTTGTCAGCAAAAATTGCAGCAAAACCTGTTCGTAGATGACATTACCTAAATGACATTACGTACGTATGTCCTTTCTTTCACATTTCCTGTAATCCTGTTACGGCATTGTCCCATTACCTCGAGCACTGTCATCTTTAAATGCTGTCAGATCTTAACTGGGTGGCCAAGGACATCGGAAAAGGATCGAGGTGAAGCTGATGGCAATTTCAGACCGGCCATATATATGGCCATCTCCAAGCCTGCCCCTGGACGGCGTGTTTTCTGATAAAACATTCAGGTAAAGTGATGATTCAAGGACTTCTTACATCTTTTATGGAGCTGCCACCCACCACCACGGCGTCCAGCGTGCTTTTTGGGGAACGCGGCGGGTCAGGCGCAGACCAGTCGGTCGTAGATGCTGGGTATGACCCGTGTGCTCGCTGATGCTTTATGGAAAGCGCTTCTGTCCCCAAGAAAACGAGGACCTGGAGGCAGGCGGCTGGGAAGTGCCCCTGCGGGGCTGTGAGCACTCCCTGTACGGCCTTCATGGCCGTTCGCAAAGCACGCCGAGCTCCTCGGACTTACGGTGTTATGAAGTGCAGCATCTGGGCGGTAATTGTGATTAACATTATTGCTCTCTAAAAAATGACGGGAGGCCAATTCCTTTTACTCCAACCATGGACTGGCCGCTGTGGTTTTTCAATAGCGTTACAAGACACGACAGCAAATGGGAAGATTGGGACTTCTGCCGTTTACCTGCTGAATATTCAGCGCTTTTAAGCCCGAGGAGCGGGAAGCATCGGTGTCAAAGCAGTAGCCTTTTTAGACTGGCAGCCCCTCTCGTCAGCTTATAATAGAGATGGTGATAATTGTCAGCTCTGGGGACAGGAACTGTCATTTTGTTATCTCTGGGTGCAGTGCCGTGCTCTGAGGGGCTCTGGTCCCCCTTGGTGGCTGCTGGACCTGGCTGCAGTGCAAATAACAGCAGCCTTGAACCTGAAACGCTCGCCGCAGGCAGAAGTCTGTGGTCAGGCATGCGGTGATGTATCTGATTGCCACTGCCCAGCCAGCAGCGAGGGCGGTGATGCCAGTGAGGACCAGGACGTGGCTGCCCAGTAATTGTCCCAGCTGCATAGGTGTAGAGGTGCTGCTGGCAGGGCACAACGCGCCCCACGTCCTCCTGTGACCTGGATCTATGGCAGCAGATGTGGGCTGACTTTGCTAGCGTACGCAGACAGACGATGGAGGTCCCAGCCCCCTTATCGGATACGTCATAAAAGTGGAGAGATGAAGAACCAGAAAAGGAAGACTCATGGATGAACGTCGGAAGAGCAGCTCTCTTCCCAACAGCAGCTGGCTTCATTTGGCCCAACACAAGGGTTAGACAGCACCGAGGCTCAGAGTTTTGTTCCAGTGGTGCTAAAGAGCAGGGCTTGGATCCCCAAATCTTCCTGCTGAAAAATAGCAGCGGAGCAGCCTGTGGAGTAAGGGGACATTTGTCCCAAGAAAGGGTGTCACCATATGGCCGTGTAGGCTACGCCGATTATTCACTTAATCAGTCTAGGTTAGTTTTGGGGGCTTTTTATCACTATCTGTTACTGGTATCTAATTGCTGGCAGTTACAACATTTAACTGCATTTTCCTGTAAGAAAATGCTCATCTTGCTAAAAGATGGGATTCTCTACAATGTTTCATACTCTTGTTTCCATTTCATTCTTTACCGCTGATGAAATCTTAACTCATCCTCCAAGGCCAGTCCTCTGCTCTTATCTTCCACCGATCTCACGGCCTCAGATGAAAGTGTCCACGCCAGGTCTTCCCAAATGAGTGCCGTCCTCACCTGCCGGTGGCTCTGTCCCCTTCTCCTCCTGCGTGGGCTAAAGTTGACCTGCAAGATGTGCTGGAACCATCCCCTTGCGTGCCACAGCTCTCCCTGGAAAGGTCTTGATCCGGCACTCCTGAGCCGGCCATGGTTTGTGCATCCCTGCTCTGTCTGGCTAATAAATTGATGCTGGAGGAGAATTTTTCTCTCCTTTCTAAATCTCTTAATAACTGAAGACTTGGGTGTAAAAGCACTAACTGCACTCAGTTCACTGTGGGTTTTTGGGTTTTTTTTTCAGTCATAGCTTGGGATTTTTTCCCCTATAGGCACAGGGACCATTTATAGCCGGGGTGGGCCGAGTCTGCAACTTATTAATCTCTCCCTTGCATGTGGGTTGAAAAGAGACACCATGCCTTTATCAAAAGCCAGGCTAGCACAAAAGCCTATGCAAAATCATCATCAAATCCTATTAGAGGTGGAAAATATCTCTTAGATCATCTCATTCATTTCCCTGCCAATGCTAGGCTGTTCCTGAGAGTTAATTTTCTAGTGTCTGCTGCCGACTCCCTGTGTGACTGCAGGTCCGTCATCTTGCCTTTGGGTTGTCGCTGTAACTTCCGCTCGTTTCCTTGCATTTCCAAACAAGCCTCATTCTGCTCCGTGGTTGCCTCTGTTGGTATTTGCCCGGCGTTACATTTTATTGGTGGTTTCTACTTGGAGGGTGTCCCCAGACCTTGCCTGTGGCTGGGACAAGGCGTGCTGGGTGCTCGGGAGAGCTCGGGGAGTGCCGTCCCCTGGTCAGGGGCTCCGTCCCCTGCAGCCACCGCTACCTGCTGCGGGCTTTGGGGCAACGGACATCTCAAAGGGAGGTTTCCCTCCCGCAGTCACGGCCGTGGGTTCAGTGCGAGCAGGTCGTCCCCCCGTAAAGCACTTCTCCCAACCTCTGCTGGCGCCGCCTTCGCTGAACACCCACCGTGAAGTCCTGGGCTGCCTGTGACATTCACTCGGCAGGGGGAAAAAAATAACAATAGTAATAATTCAAAGCTGGAGCTATTTATAGCATTAAGCAAATGCAGATTTCATCAGGAGGAAACGGCGTGTAGGAGCGGAGTAACCTCACTTGTAACTTCCCGCCGGCGCTGGTGGCGGTGATTGAATTCCCCGATGCGGCGAGGGTCTGGGCAGCCCTGCCAGCGCCGGGAAGGTCAGTCCGGCAACCGTCACCCGGAAAGCATCAGAAGCACGAGATGTCGATAGTGACCCGCATTTGCAGAAAATCTGAGGGCTTTCTAATTAACTGAAGATCTCTAAATTAGAGCGAAGCTGCTCAACAAGCCTCCTCGTACGCCTTAAGTGTCAGGGCTCAGCTGATCGCCGCATCTAACGAGGGGCTGATTTTTAACAGTAGTTCCGAGACTCAATCAGCTCCTAATGGCTCCGTTTCAAAACGTTTCAGTGCATTTTTCATCTCTTGCTCTGGAATTTATGCTCTTTGTTCCCTGCTCAAATATTCTGGCGTTTTTCCTTAATTTCAGGCTTCTGCCTTGCGACGGCTCCTCTGCCCTAACTAGGCAGCTCATCGCTTGCCTTTCCCCGCACGCGATGTTCTGCCGCGGCCGCTCGCTCGGCTTTCTAATCAGTAAGTTTCAGAAATTCCCCCTTTCTCTCCCCCTGACTACAGGCAGTGCTGCGGGGTCCGGAATTTCATAATTAGAAGGAAACTCGCGTTTAAACAGACCCCTGTGTGATAAGAGCTGAAAAGTGATTTTATTTCAGCTTCAAACCCCCTCCCTTTAAAGCAGCGAATGCAGTTTGCAAATGCACCTGATCTTGACCTCTGCCTTTATGCAGCGCCGCAGATTTGGGTGCTGGCCCTCCTGATCTACACCATGGCAAATGAGATGAAACCCTCATTTTGGCTGTATTCACAGAGGAATAAGAACAGGCACATTTAAACTGAGGGCTCTGAGCTGCTGGGGAAACGACGAGGGGATCTTTCCCGACATGCAGCTCCCGTCGCCGGTAACGAGCGCCACGTGAGGCGTCCTCAGGCAGGCAGCGAGATAAACTCCTACGTCAGCAGTGATTAGAAATGGGTAAATACCATCGAGGAAGGTAGAGGGTTAATCAGCAACTCTTTAAGACTTCTCCACGTGTGTTTATGTTCAACCGCTTATCCTTATCTTGGCAATTACTCACGTGAAATGGAATATAAATCCCGATGCCTAATTTTTCTTCGAAAAATTTCACCAGGTAATCAAATCCTAAGGTGCATATTCTGTTCTGGTGGTTTTATCAGTAAATCAAATTTTTATCATTTATCAGCAAAAGTTAGATTTAAGCGTCCTCACTGTAATGTTTGAAAGATGAACATTTGTTTCAGCGGGTACTGTGCCAATCAATAATCTTCCAGCTTGACTCAGCTATCAATTATTGCTGCAATTATTTGTCTAGTTGGATATTTAAAATGTCATCAGAAAGAGATGATTACATATTCCAGAAAGCAAGGCACTGTATAATCAGATGAACTGAATCCAGTTAAATGTAGTGTGGTACTAACCTGTCCTTCAAAGCTGGATTCTGCAGCCGCCACTGAAACAACAGCTTTCTGCATTATTGTAAGGAAACAGATCTTAACCTTGGAACGGCGCGTGTTATTGGGGTCGGGTAGTACTCGGCAAGAGGAGACCTTGCAAGCCGGGAAATTGAATCAGCCTTACAGACATAAAGGAGGGAGGGGTTTTTTGGGGGGAGGACTGGTTTTGTTGGATTTCATCTGCAAATCTATAAATAAGAAAATCCGCTCTTTACCTGCCTTTCTGGGAATTTAAGCTCCTGAGCTTGAAGCGCCAAATTTTCATATGCCCTTTTTGCATTCCTTGACTTGATGTATGTGTGGTAAATACTCTCTGTGCCCCGGGAACGCAATAAAGCTGTAGCAATTCTCCCAAGTCTTACATCCTCGAAACTCCAGATATTCAGAGTATTATATCATTTTCAACTTCAAGGGTATCTCAACGATGGAGAGGAGACAGAATAAACCGAAGGAGACCAGACAACTTTACGACACCTTTCGGTCCTATTTGCAAAGGAGGCGGGGGGGTGGGGGGAAATTATATATATATATTCTACTAATGCTTGTGCAAGTTATGAAACTAAATGTTGTAGGATCTGGTTCAGCACTTGCTGTGCTTGCAACTCCATGGTGACATTGAACTTGTTCAGGGACAGAATAAACCTTTGCCTTCCTGGCAGGTGATTTGCAGGCGGAGGTGTGGTTTGGGGGGGGACCCGCAGTTCCCCTGACCCGCTTTGTCAGGATGGTTTGCTGCTGGCTAAATATCATTAATTTGAAAGCAAGAGGAAAGTGAGCCAAAGGGGAAGGCTGGGAAAGAGGAGAGTCTGAAGAGGATCCATTTTTGGCAAGAAAAGGTGGAATAAGGCTCTGAAGGCCCTTGGCTGAGGGCTGGGACTTTTTGGCTCCACCGATGCGCTGCTCAAGGCACTGGTGGGAGCAGGCGTGCTGTGGGATGGAGAAGGGGACCTCGGCAGCACCTGGCTGGTGAGAAAGACCAAAGAGGGCTGATGGGCACCACCACATCTCTGCAAGGCGATGGTGTAAACCTATGTGCTGTACCTAGTCAAGTATGTCAGGTAGAGATGATAATGTGCAAACCGCAGCAAAACCAGAGCACAGCCATGGGCGATGAGCAGTGGACGGCCCCCGTTTCTCCCCGGGAGAGAGCTCGCAGCCGTTTCAAAACACCAGCTCGCTTCAGTCTCTCCAGGAGCGCCCCGTGCAGCAAAGCCGCCGCGCCTGCCAGCGAGGTCCCGCAGCGCTAATCGGGTCACCAAGCATTAGGCGGCTCTTCTCAGGGAAGCAGCATCCTGGCGGTGGCTCCGAGAGTCTCGGTACATAAGAGAGATGTTCATGTTCGTTGCGCGTTGCAGAGCAGCGTCCGCGACGCACGCTCACCCGTGCCAGCTGCGATGCCGAAGCTGCGATAGGAACCCAGAGAAACACCCCACCGCCGGCGTCTGCCGGGGCGTGCTGCCTCTTGGGGGGAAATGGCAGGGGCGGCCCAGGGTGTCGTGCTCAGAGCATCTCCTTTCTTCCCTCTGCGAGAAACTGTTTGCAGCACGCTCTGCTTTTTCTTCAGCTGCCGCCAGCCAGGGAGAAAACAAGTAGAAAAGGAAACAGTTTATCACCTAGGTGGATAAGAGTGAATAAAATGATTTGGAAGCTCTCTGTAGCTGTATGATTACAACACTGCATTTAAAAAGTGAATTATTGACGCGATGGTCCCCAGCAGCCAGGGGGTAAATGCATAGTTACGGACTGTTGGAGCAAGGTATCGTTTACTGGGTAGTCAGGTTAGGCTTTGAAAGGGCTCTGATGCTCTTTTTAGGGCAAGATTTGGATGAGGCTTGGTCCCTGATAGGTCACAGCCCAGGTGGACCTTCCGGTAAGGGCCGGACTTGGCACCAGGTATGTCCAGAAGAGTTGGTTTGGCAGATGTCAGCCCACTCCTGTTTGAGTCCATTCATTGAGAATCCCCGTGCTCGGGAGAGGCCGGCGGGGAAGCCTGCGCGTCTGGGACGTTGGTTTCTTCGCTAATGATATTTTTAGAGAAACAAGATGGTATCAGTGAGGAGTTCCTCCTACAGGGCTGACAACACTGTAGTTCGCCTTTTAGGTCCCGCTGCCGGTGTTTGAAGTTAATGGAGCGTCACCCATGTGATGCTGCAGTCTGCGTCGCCTGTATTTCTTCAGCCCTGTGGCGGCAGTGTGTAGGGTGCATACGTGTGCGTGATCAGGGCTTCTTTGCCTGAGGGATTTCCTTTTAAAACTTCATTCAGAGCTGGATTTCAAGCACAGCGTTATTTTCCGACGGCAGGTTTCTTCTGTTCCTCGCTAATCAAGACGCGACAGATTTCCACCCCCTTTAAGTTTTAAAAAAGCACAAGAGCAGTTGCAGCCTGATACCTTATTTGCCAAGTTGGAGCTCGAAGCAGGTTTTTTTGGTGGCCAAATCGTAATCGCCTTGAAAATGGTGACAGACGTTGAGGTCAGGCCGCCGTGCCTGTCGGCGCTGGCGTGCTCCGGCAGGACCCCAGCACCCTGCACCTCTCTGGGCAAACCATGCGTTTTGTTACTTGTCGTTAACAAACTTTGGTGGGTTGTTTGGTTTTTTTTTTGTGGGAAAGTAGGTGTTATGGGTTTGGTGCTGCTTAGAAGAATGAGTAAATACACAAAATATATTGAGGCTACCACCAAACCAGTCATCCCTGAAGTCTGCCCTGCTGCAAGGGCCAGGTGTTCCCCAGGGTTACGTGGGGATGGATGGAGCCCTCCCCGCTCCTGCCTGCGTCCCCCGCCGAGGATGTTAGGGAGGAACCCACCTCCTTCTTTCCATCCCTTCCCACCCTCTCTTTCCTCAGGCCCAGAGCCCTTCTGTTTTGTGGAAACCTGAGCAGTGCTGTAAAACCCGACGAAAATTCGGCTTTGGGACAAAAAGGTGAATTCCTGGAGTTCTGAACGCCAGTCTGAGTCTTTGAATGGCAAGGACATGCCAGCTGTACCTTTGCTGTCATTATTGCTGCGCCTTGGGTTTCTTTTTGAAGTTTGGATGATGGCATTATCTTTTTGGCCCAGTTCTTTAAAGGAGAGGCTTTGAAAAGGAGGTATAACTAAAAAAGGGCATTATTGATAGTTGGTTTAGAAAATATTTCGCCAGTTTTATTAAAATGATTTCAGGGAGTTTGAATTTATGGGGAAAATGATTATTTTCAGGAATATCAATAAATCATAGATAAGGTAAAGATGGCAAATGGGGTGCTGAGAGTCCCACAAAGCAAAACATCTCCAAGATTTTGGACATTTTCACAGCTAAGCTGGTCCTAGGACCCGCCGTCGGGCCTGTTCATAAAAAATGTGGACTTGGTTTGCAGAATTTCATTTTTCAAATGCCCAGCAGCAGTGGTGCTTCTGATTTCACCAGCAATGCTGTGTCACTTCCTGGAGAGTTTCAGGGACATGTTATTTTCCCTTTTCACTGTTTCTGAATCTGATTCATCTAGTGATAAGAGAAAAGATTAGAGAGAAAGTACCTTGTTGTACATAAATGCGGCTTCTGCTGTTATTTATTATTATTATAATTATTGTGACAACAACGGTGACAATGCTGATGCTAACAGTGCTAACAGCTACTTATAACCCGTTAATGACAGACCAGGTTAATAACGCGCCTCTTGCGATCTGGAGAATTGGGAGGAAGAGTTAGTGCAAGAAGGAAAAAATATGTTTGGACAGTTAGAGTTTCCCGTCTAAACTGATGCTGCCCACTGCCAGGAAAGGTGAGTCATGACAAAGCAGCTATTTCTTACCGAGGGAGAAGTGGGCTGCTGCCGGCGTGGAGTGGACCCACTTATCTCCCGACCCTGCGACGCTTCCTGTGTCCCAACCGTTTCACTTCTCTAGTTTTCAGTTGAAAGGAATTTCAACAGTACGGATTTCCAAAAGAGAGAGAGACAGGAAAAAAAGGAGATATTTGACAAACCAGATGGAGAAGAACTGAATCAAGCACAAGTGGTAACAATTAATTCCGCCCCCCCCCCCCCCCTTTTTTTTTTATTTCTCCCGCCCCAAATATCATAACAACTCCAAATTTACCAGTCCAAAAACCAAGCAGTCAGTTGACATTAAAGCTGAGTAAAGAAGTTCCTGGGCTTGGCTCAGGCTGTTCCTCCGATGATTGTTTGGTGGCAAGCAGAAGAGAAGGGGGGTGCTTACTGCAGGTTGCAGGTGTTCGGGTCGCTTTTATCTTTTGTCCTCTGCAGTTTGATAGTGAGAGGTATGTACGTGCCCTGTAGGTGCCAGCAGCCCAGTAAAGACACCTTGGTTTTGCTTACACGTGTGGGCTTTTGGGGGAAGGTGAAGGAGAACGCCGGAGCTAAGCCACCCAGGCTGGTGGTGCCTTCTTGCAGGGAGATGCTGCTGACAACAGGGACCGGACCGTCCGGGCAGCGAGGCCCGAATCCTGGTCTGCTCAGCGATTTCCCCGGCACGGGGGTTTCTCCGAGGGAGCAGGTCTGCAGCCGTGAATGAAATCCTTGCGAACACCATGGGCACGTACGCAGCGGCTGCTTATGCCGCCGTGTTGTTTGTGAAAACACTGGGAAAAACGGGGTGTCTCTCCCAGGTACGGCGGGTCAGCATGCAGCCCGTGTGATGCCCAGCAGTAAAATACGTGTTAGCTTAATACCTCGCTCCTTAGTCTGGTGGTCCTTCCCGAGCAGCGGCCTGCTCTGTGGGCTGCCCGTTTCCCACAGCGGCACCGAGAGGATGCTGCACGTGGCGTTTCAGCGTTGCTCTTCTGTAAAGCGCTGGTGTGTCCGGCGAGCAGCTTTCCTGGATCCAACCCTGACTTTTGAGAAACGAAGGAACCTCTTCCAAAGCACATTGGCACACGCTCGCAGATTATTCCATTACTCACTTGGCAATGCCTGAACTTGCATGCCTAGCTCCAGAAATCCTTTTTTTTTTCCTTTCTCCCCTCCTCTCCCCTCCCTCCCAGCAGTGGCATCTAGCTGACAGCTTCTCCTCCCAGCTGGTCTGCTCCCCAGCATCTTGTCTGGCTTTGCTGCTGGTGGCTGTGGACATGGCTGTGGGGGTTGCTCGGAGAAGGCTATATTGTGCCTGGAGATGTCGGCTTGCTTCGACTTGGACTTTGAGCGCGCCGGGTGTATCTGTGAGCACAGTATGGAAGAGCCAGCTTTTTTTTGTGGGTTTTTTTTTTTTTTTAAAATACATAAAAAAGCCCCTTAATGCTGAAAGCAGCCATCTCTTCATATTTTACTGAGTGATTGTGCCAACTGCCCTTAAAGGCACTCAAATGCCAATATCCATCCCACTCATTTGTTAACACTTTTCGGATCAGAAGCTAAATCTGTCACTCGTGTGTCACTGGTTAAGTCACTTCTTTGGGGGCAATGGCAGGCAAGAACTGTTCTGCTGCTTTATGTTACTGGTTTTTAGGCAGGAGCCAGTAACTTGAGAAACACCAAACATTTGTGCTGTAGTGAAATGCCATGCCCTGTCACTAGGCCGTGCTGGCTGGGATGTAGAAGAGGAATAAATTCATAGCTGGGTACAGGTTTTATATTGGCCCCGCGTTTGTATTTGGTGTGTGGTATCCCCCCATAATTATTCTAAAGGGGTAATTTCCCAAATACGAAGAAAATGAGCAATAAATTTGAGCGGGAGATCAAAATGTACACTCAAAAATGCGAATGGTAATTGGAAGCTATTTGTAAAGAGTTGATGAGCTGTCCAGGAAGGAGAGGGCAACTCTGGCCCAAATCCAAAACCCACTTCACCCGCTTCAGTGGTGAGATGAGAACAGCAATTAGATATTAAAAAAATCAATATATGACAATTAAAAAAATGGAAAATAGATAGCAATCAATTGCAGTGAGAAACCATGATGGGGGGTAGAGAACTGGCCAGGGGAACTGAAGATACCGAGGAAAACTCATGCCTGGCAGGGACGGGGAGAAGGAGAGAACTTCTCAGGGTCCTGGAGAAAAGAGAAACCCTAGAAGTGATGGGTGGAGCAAGCAGTAAGGTAGAAACTTCTAATAAATATTTCTGCTGTAGACCTGGAAAGCAGCAGTGTTAGGCTTCTGTATCACAGATGGGTGATGACGTTTTTTCTAGCCCATTAGTAGCCAAGGAGGATTTTATACAAGGGCCGATGGAGATAAAAGCTTTTACACAAAAAGAGCCTGACAACTTGCACCCAAGAATCCCTAAAGAGTTGACATGTGATGCTGTTTTTTTATAAAGCTTACGGACTGGGAAAATGCCGTCAAGAGCTGGTTGGGGTAACTGTGGGAGAGTTGGAAATACTTTGCTTATCTCTTCTGGGCAAAGTAGTTGAAGGGCCAATATAAGATTCAATTGATAAAGAATTAAAGGATAGAAATATAATTCATGCCACTCAACTTAGATGTATGGAATATAGATCTTGTCAAATAAACCTGATTTCATTCTTCCAGATGACAACTTTGGTTGATAAATGTAGATGTAATGGACTCTGCAAGGCGTTGGACGCGGCGCTGTGTGACATTGCATATAGGAAGACGGAGCACTGGGCAGTATCGCTGCATGGGCGATTCAGAGCCGATCAACAGATTTGGGAATGTGGGGGCTTAGCTGGAGAAGCATCGGTGGATGGGAGAGGTCAGCAGGGAATGGGAGGAGCCGCAGTGGTCGTTAGCACTTTGTTGGTGGTTTAGAAGTGAATCAGGGTACCCCAAAAGGCAGCAGCTCCGTGGGAGGCTTAGAGGAAAACCAACTCCTTCCCAGCATGATGCCGGGGTGAGAAGGGCTAGGCTGGTCCTCGAGTAGTGGGGGAATATGGAGCAGTGGCTTCAGAACGGCAAAATAACTATATTTTGAAGTGTGCCTTGATTTCTGGGTGCACAAGTACCCTTGGGGGACGTGTGGGCACAGTGTGTACCAAACGGCTTTTCAGTGTATCAGCCAAAAAACACCTCAACAGGAAAAGAGAATGGGTAGAGACTGGAGCCAGAGAAGTTCAGGTGGACCTCAGTACCTGTCTGTGAGCGTGGTTAGTGGTGGCAAGCAGGATGCACCTTCCTGAGCTGGTTTGAATGGTTTTCATTGGGATTTCGTGTTTTGCCCTAAAGACGATTTGCGGAGCTGGAGGAGGTCACACTTTACCCAAAGACATTGTGTTGGTCACAGCACAGGACAACTGAGCGATACGTGTTGCAGGAAAGGTCAGAGAGTGAGAGCTGGTGGTCCCTTTCGACCGTAAATTCCTCCAAGCGAAGCAGCCGAGGATGTGAGGTCCAGCTCTGCTGCCGGCGGCTGAGGGGGCTGATTCAGTGGTGACCCGCTTCGCGTAGCCTCTTGGAAATCGGCTGAAACCCCTGATGGCGTCTCAGTGCTGCTTTGGGTAACACATCCCATCACGCTGCCCCGGTGGATGATGAGGCACGAAGAGCCCTGTGGGACCTTCTCCAGCTCTGTCCTTGGCCAGCAGCAGCATCTCCCTCCTGGCCTTTCCTCGCTTGCCTGTGGTCTTGCCCAGACGCTTTAGCTGGGAAGCCCATGTGGACGTAGAGGCTGGCCCATAGCTAGGAGATATTGGTGGACCCACAACCTTTGGGTCCTGTAAACCCATCCTGCTCTTGGGGGGACCCTGACGCTGTACCAAAATGACAGTGGGACGGGAGGAGGGAAAGGCGCATCCCTTCCAAAACCAGGGGCTGCTGCGGCCGTCTGAGGACCCGTCTCGCCGCTGGCGGGCAGCGCGTGGATTAGTGCCATAATTCTTGCAGTTTGGCAAGGCTGCATCAGACTGGAACGTATCTCTAGGTGGTGATATGGTCAGTCAATAGCCTTCATAATTAATCAAGCACTAATAGACAAATTAGAAATCCTGTCTCTTCAGAGCAGGAGGTGGAGGCAAATGGCTGGTGGATTTTAACTGTTTCGCTGCTTTGTCCTATTGCCTGGTTTTACGGTGCTCCCTTGGAAACGGTGGGTTGTTTAGGGAAGTTTTGTACATAAACATGATTTTAAATTTAAATTATTATCTTGATTACCAAACGCGGATGGTGAATTGAAAACTTGTTTCTCAGGCAAGCAAATGAAGAATAATATTACATTTTACACTCCACTAAATCAATGGAGCCCTAATTTTGCCGTGCAGGAAATCAATTCCAGTCTTTATAACAGCCGAAGATGTTATGAACAAAGTAATTTTGCAAATTATGGCAAGTAACGCATTTATTGATGACTGTAGTTTAGGAATTTAGAATTTGTGAGTGCTGTAATATAATAAGGCCGTACTGGCAGGAGCTGAGTGAAATACAGATTATACGGTGAAACTGTAATGCATCATTTGCTATTAGTGGACTGGTAATAATTACCAGTTTCAAAGCAGCTTTTTCCATGTAATCTTTAGTCTCAGTCGTAACAGCCCTTCTCATTGACATTATGATTACACGAGCTGCCCTTACGATCCAGAATATCTAGTTGATGGGAATACTGAAATGTGGCAGCGAACACTCGATGTTGTATCCTCATTATGAGATAAAATGCTATTTTCTCTGACCTGATCTATAAGGTAGAGAGGCGAGGCGGCGTTACGTTGTTCGCTCCTACTGTGGCGTTAAAAACTTCCACTTTATTACGGCAAAGCAAGATGACATTTTCCCGTTGTAAGATTTTTTTTTCTCCCCCAGCTCACAAATGAGCGTAGGAATGTGAAAGTCCAATTGAATTTCCCTCTAATTTCAGCAGATTTAAGTATTTATCTGCGCTCGCATGCCTGGCACATACTAAACACCGCAGCGCATTTTATTCCGACGCCGGCTTCAGGATGAAACGTTAAATATTATTCCAAGGGCTTTTGAAGCGATTAAAGTGTTAAATGCCTGCTGTAGACGGCTGAGCCTCTTTTTACTCGCCCGATTCAGCTTCTCGGGCCAAGCGAGGAATAACTGCCGAGCCGGGAGGCAGGGAGGAGAGCTGCGACGGGGCGCTACGGCCGGCGCTGCGGGCTGCCTGCCTCTCCTGTCCCCAAAATTACCGGTCAGCTCGCCGGAGAAGGAGAATGCCTGTCCAAAGCTTTTTTTCCCCTCCTCCCAAGTGAAAATCTGCATTATTTACTCTCTTTTTTTTTTCCCCCCCCCTCTTTTCCTTCATATTGGGAAATGGGAAAACCTCCTGGGGGCAGCTCTCGGTGCAGCACCTGAAGATGTTTCCCAGGGTTGGTGCCTGTGGAGGAGATGCCTCATAACGCAGACGTCGGGTCAGGGCAGGGGTACGTGGTGCGGGCAGGGACCACCCCAAGCACTGATGCCCTTGGAGGGCTCTTGCGGTTTATCCAAACCTCAAGAAGACGTTTGGGTTGAGGGTTTTTTTTTTAAATATCACTAGACAGCCGCTCTAGGAGAACTGCTGGGCAGGGCTGGAAATGAATTTTTATCCTCCTCTTAGCTCCACTTTCAGTTTGCCAGCATTTAGTAAAAAAACATCCACAGTGGGATGGAAGTGAATTATTTGCAAAATTACGGTAATCGATAAAAGCGCACTCACCTTCCCCATATCTCACGCCACACTTCCCTCGCGGGCGGCCCTCAAAAAGTTATTCATCCCCCTTGTTTTGCCATATATTAGAAGGGGCTGCTTTCTGCTGTCATTATTAGCCGGCTTTTTGTTTAGTTATTTATTAGTTGGTTGCTCTTTTATAATGTCCGTGTTATCTCCAAAAATAAATTATCATGAAATAGAGTTAGCTCGCTACTTGCCAAAGTGGCATTTACCATCCCCAGCTTCTTTTCAGTGCGAGAGAAATAATGCGGCTCCGGCAGGGCGCTCGGCCAGGCCTCCTGGCCACCCTCCAGCTCGTTCCCTGGCGGAGCGGCCGCTCTCTGCCTTCCTCTCTCCCTGTCCTGCACTCTTATTTTATTCAATTTTATTTGTCAAA
>VWZZ01001748.1:1311064-1351839 GCA_013399095.1 Psophia crepitans | reverse complement strand
GCCCCCCCGAGACACCCCCATCCCCAGCTGGTTTTGGGGGCGCGGGGTGAAATCGGCCGCTGGCACACGCGGGTGCGTGGGCAGGAGCTGATTTCTCTCGGGGTGGGTGTACGCGCCGCGGCTCCGGGATCGCACCGACCGCAGCCCAGAGCTCCCAGTACGGCTCCTGGCTGGAGCCCGGAGCCCCTGGGAGCTCCTCTCCCTTCTCCCGTGGGCTTTTTTGGGTTGTTTTTTCTTCTTTTTCTTTCTTTATTTTTGTTTTTTTTTCTTTTTTTCTTTTTTTGCTGGGAACCACAGGTTTATGAAACGTTTTATGTGCATTGTCTTTAAAATCCGGACTCCAGTTCAGGTCCCCCCCCCCGTCCCCCCCCTTAGGGGTCTGTATATGTTGTCAGTTTGACAAATACTGCATGTTGCAGCATCTCTTTACTTTATTAAAGCACGTACCGCTGTGATACTGTCTCTTGCTGTTCCTAGTGTAATGGATTTAATACTTTTTTTTTTCTTTTCCTTTTTCCTTTTTTTTATTTCTGTAAAACCTTCCAGTTGTTCTGTCGTCTCCTTGTGATGGCATCGTTTGTTGCCTGTATTTTGCCCAGCGCCTTCTGAAGGGGAAGTTTGGGATTTAAAAAAAAATACAGAAATATATAGCTAGAGAAAAATGTTTATTTATTTATTTTTGTCTGAGACAGACAAAAAAGGAATAATAAAGCTCCGTTTTAATCCTGGGACAGGAGGAACAAAGGTGTTTTCCGGGCTAGTGGGACGAGGATGCAGGGGGGCTGGAAAAGCACCCCCAAACCACGCTCCCCTTCGCTGGGCCGGTACCCCTTGGCCGTCGCCGAGGCGGACGCCGTGCTGGAGCTGCAGGGACCCCATGGACGGTGTACGGCAGGCAGGGTCCGGCCCCAGCGTGGCGGGGTCGGGGCACAGGGGACGTGGTGAGCGTCCCTGGGAGTGCTGGTGTGCGCAGAGCGCTTTGCGGCCGCCTTGACAGCGCGGCTTTCCGTCCCGTGCCGTGGAATGCCCGTGCTGAGGCCGGTCTCTCCCTCCCTCTCAATATTTTTGTTGCTGGACGGTGGCACCGCGGTGGAGATGTTGTCTAGAGGACTCGCGTTAGCTGGTCTGCCCGGGGTCGAGCGTAGCCTGGGTGTCTTTCGGAGCGGGCGCTGTACCCCGTGTCTGTCCTACGGCGGTCGTTGTTCCTCTGCCTTTCTCTAGACTGTGTTTTACGTGTGCAGTGGCCATAAGTACAGGCAGCTGTATACGTACAGGCAGCTCTAGGCAGATCTGGGCTCCATGCACTGCTACAGGATTATCAGATGCAAAGCGTACAACGATTTATTGGGTTTTTTTTTAAATTGCACCGCGATGCATTTGATTTACAGGGTTCAGCAAGGTAACTTCACGGGTATCAGAGAGCTAAGCCAGCCCCCCGGGTGCTGCGTTGTCCTGCCACCACGCACGCGGGGCTGGGGCGATGGTTTGGAGGAGCTTCAGGAGAAGCAGCTCGTGCTGTAGGAGAAGTTTTCTGAGCAGCAGCTGGCCGGCAAGAGCATAGCTGGTGAAGGACAACGCGCTGTCACCTCATCAGCAGGGCAGAATTCGCTAACATGCTGTCTTTCTGCCAGTGGCAATGAGTTAATGGCGTGATAAACCCACTGAAGTTTGTTGGCTTGGGGCACAGATGTCTAAGGTCCCACCGTGCGCTCTCAAGCTGCTTTGGAATCCCGCGCACGCGTCACCTGCGCTCCCTAGAAACTTTTCTCTTTCTCTCTAGTGCAAAAAGATGTCTGTATAAATAAGAGCAACATTTGGGTAACGGTGGCTCTATTGTTAAAATCTGAAAACCCCATAACTTTCGAGGAGGAGCGTGTTTTTGTGGCACAGACCCCTTTGCTGTTAGTATTTAATCTCCTCCAAATTGAATGATTAATGTAATGAAGGCGCTGAAACAGTATCCAGAATTTAGACTACAGATGTTTTGTATTTATTACGTTTCCAAGGGCTGGGATAAATAAGGAGTAAGTGATACCATGTCTTTGCTTGACGTTCAGGAGGCTTTGGCGAACGCGTTGAGATAGTTTCGGGGTTTACCTCAGTGCAGAGTTTGTACAAAACCGGAGGCGAGATACCAGCCACTCTTTGATCTCCATCCCTCTCTCTTTTGGTTTTTTTTTCCTCCCATAATGGTTGAGAACCATTTTCAGTGGGTGTGTGGCAGATCGTACTGTTGACTAGGAGAGTGATATTGCCCGGGGGGCTCTTTGCCGGAGCTGCCGGACAGCCACTGCTCCTTGAGCCCAGATGCTCGGCTGCTGGTTTCAAAGGAACGGTGGGCATCCAGGTGTGGGGTCCCCTCCCCACCGAAGGAAACACCCCTGGTTTCCTGCCCCTTGATGGGAGGAATGGTTGGCAGCGGTGGTGTGCTGGTAGGGCTCCTGGCCAGGATGGCTGTGGCGCTTTCGGCTCCTTTGAGAGTCTCAGCCTGCTTTAACGTCAGCCTGAAATGTCTCGGGCTCGGCCAGCAGCAGCAGTGAGCCCTCCCCGGGGGTGAACCAGGCACGTGCTCTTGACTTTGGCGGAGCCGCTCCGGTTTACAGCTGGTGAAGATCTGGCCGAGGAGCTGCTTGTTCAGTCTTGACGGCAGCCCGCGTGTAGCCCTTCCAGCACTCTCTTGAGTATTAATGAAGCAACTTCCGTAGAATCTGGCTCCCCGGTTGGGATGCAGAGGTGGATTTTGAGGGGTGTGCTGATGATGCGCTGGCCTCACCTCCGCCTCTGCGTGCAGTGTAGCCCTTAGGCACCCGTTCGGGGTAGTGCAGTGCTTGGTGATCGGCCTCGAGCTCTTCTTCTCCGTGTGAGTGGAGCCAGGGATGTTCGCTGTCCTGGACACCCACGCCTCTGGAGCTGATGGCGAGTTGCCCATGTGCTTCGCTGGGCAGGGGCTGGGGTTTCGCAGCTTGAGCTTCGCCGCTGCAGCGTGCACCTGCATGCCGTGCAGCATCCAGCGCGTAATGAGTTGGGGAAAGTCCTCCGTGAACCACCCGCCGCGTGGCGTATTAACAGTACCCATGGGTTCCAGAGGGTCTTTGGCGCTCTGATGCACCGCGGGTGCTGGGGAAAGCCCCCGAGGTGTTGGGAAAGACTAGGAGGAAATTTTCAGACAGGCTGGCTTGGTCCTTGCCCAAACAGAGCTCCTGGCACAGGGTGGGTTTCTCAGCAAAGACCAGGGTTTTTCCTCCTAAATGATCCCTGTGGTTCCCGCGCGGTGCCGAGCGATGCCGGACAGGAGAGTGTGGCCTGAGAGGAGGAAGGGCTCTGTCCTGCCGTACCCCTTTGCGACAGTTGGGTGTCCTAGCTGTTAAAGAAAAAAAAAAAAAAGACCAAACCAAAGTAAAATAAGAGAATCACTCGCACCGTGGGCCGTGTCACACCTGTTCTCTCCTCTGTCCCCATGCTCTCTGTAGGTTCGGCGTACCCCCCCAGCTGGCGCAGCGCCCAGGGAGCCCCGGACGTCTGGCAGTTTTCAGATGGAAGTTCAAGAGCACTTAAGTTCTGAAAGGAGGTGAAGCTGGGGCGAGCGGCCGGCGGCATCTCAGCGTCCGGAGGTGGCCTCTGTCCTGCTGGCTCGCCGTGTCCCCGGGAGAGCCTGAGAAGTCACCCGCCGAAGGCAGCGCTCCCCGGGCTCCTCCTGCCTGCAAGACTATCGTATTTATATTTTGTAATAGAGTACGACACTTCTTTGGGGTTGGTTGGTTTTGGGGGTTTTTTTGGTTGTTGTTTGTTTCTTCTTTTTTTTTTTATTTTCTAAAAACTAAAAAAGCAAACCCACCCACCAAGGTCAAGGGCTTATCGATGGCTTCGACCGGCTCCTTTCCCCGCGCAAAAGACTGTCTTGCTCTCGTGGACAACCCGTCCTGTTGGTTATCTCCATGACGTGCCATTTCTCGGAAGGCGCATCCGATGTGACGAATTAAAAATAAAACAGAGTGTAGGTCTGTGGGTGGGTGGGAAGTTGTCATAATAAATGTTGGAGCTTTAGGTTTTGTTTGCTCTGTCTTTAATTTTTAATGCTAACAAGGGCCAGGCGGCCGGTATGACTTTGTACTACCCTATCGGCTGCAGAAAACCAAGTGCTGAGTTTACAAAGAGAAAAGCCGGGGCTGGTGCCCGCGCGAGGCGCTGCACGGTGCCGGCGGGTGGGGGTTTCCCGCAGAGCTAGACCAGGCGTCGGGCTTATGGCCGCGGCACCCCGATGTGGGGCGAACCCCCATTGGCGTTCGGTGATGCTGAAGTAGGGGTTCTCCCAGTTCTGCTCCATCGCCTGCCTCCTCTCGATGAATGCCAGCTGTCCTATGACATTTCTGCTGTTAAACTACGTACTTTTGGGGTCGGTGGCATCCATTAACGCCTGTCAGTGTCCGTCCAAGGAGAAGCAAGGCCAGCCGGTGGGCTTCGGGAGGAGCGATAGTCTTGCTACGGAGAAGCTGTCAGTAGCAGGGGATGCAGAGCCCTGCCCCGCGCTGGGGTACCGGGGGGGAGCTGCTGTCAGGTTGGTGTCCTGGTGTCTCCCACCAAGCACTCCAGCCCTTGCACAGCTCTGGAGTCCCTGGCTCGGAGCTGAGCACCCACTCAAGGAGTTTGCTGGTTTGGGGCCCAAGCGCTTTGCTGAACAGGAGATGGGTTTAAGGCGTGCTCGTGTGCTGTCTCCGATGGGATTTATAGGCTGTAGCTACTCGTGCCTGTGCCGGCGAGAGGGAAGGGACCTTATTTGGTGATTTGAACCAGCTGAGTAGCGAGCGGAGTCGCTGGCCGGCCGTGTCGTCCTGCCAGGACACCCACTGCCGGTCGCGGTGGGACGGAGCCGAGCCGCGAGGCAAGGGCCAGCTGATTTATTTCCTTCGTGTATTAGCTTCATTCTCACTTCTGGTTTTATTCATCTGCTTTTGTAAAATCTGAGCAAGGCACCGGGCCGGGGTGACTCTCTGCTGGCAAAAGGGCCGCAGGGAAAACGATGTTGCCTTTGCAGTGGGTGGTGGATGCTCTTTGGTTTTTGAAGAACCCAGGCTGTAGTTCTCCTGCCGGCCAGGGCACAGCACAAGCTCAGACACTTTCGTACCTTAAAGCTCAGCGAGGGACTGGGGCGGGCGGCAGAAGCACTTGGCTGTAGCATCAAGCCGGGGGTCCGGGGGGAACTGGTGCGTGGGCTGACCCAAAGGGAGCTATTGCTGCTGCTTTTAAGGTGATTTGGTCTTTGAGGTCCAGTCACCCAAAAGTCTGCACGCACCCTAAGCTTTTTTTTAATCATTGAGAGGTTTTTAAAAGGTTCTTCCTATCCCAGCCTGTGCTACCACCTCTGTATCTGCTTATGAGCATCTTTTTGAGGCTCGGAAGAGTGAATCCTGTTGCATGAAGTGTCTTATTGACTGCAAACAGGCCATCGGTGAGGAGTCAGCAGCTCCCGTTAGCTGCCGGCCCCCCTGCTCCTGCCCTGGGGTGCCCGCACCAGGCGGCTGCATCGGATCAGTGCCGAGAGAGTTAACTGCAAAGGGGGGTGCTCTGCTCTCCCCTCCAGACTGCACACCAGGGATCTCCTGGTCTGTCCCTGCAGCTGGCCAGCGAGGCTGATCCTGGAGGGCAGCTGGGAAGCCCCTGTCTAAGGGTTTTTCAGCGTGTTGGCCAGCTCAGGTGGTGTCTTTACCCTTGGTGTGAGCGCAGGCCGAGCTTGGCGCGCGGCTGGTTCTGGGCAGCTGCTCGTTTGAGGCTCTGCCGGGTGAGGCGAGCGCGGTGGGCTCTGCTTTCTCTGGCTGTGCTCCGTCTCTCCGGCAGCAGCCAGCACAAGGCCGGGGTTTCTCCCAGGAAAAGCAGAAAATAGCAAAGCAGTGATGGCTAAACCCGCTCTGCAAGCACAGAGGGGGAAAGTTACACCTGTCCGTTTGGGAAGCGTTGGGGTAAAGTGGAATAGTCCTTAAAATGTGGGGTTTTTAACACGGGCCTTAAACCCTCCCAACTCTTAGGACTTCAAAACATCTGCGGAATTCATGTGTTGCCTTATAGTTACCAGGACGCGTCATGACTGCGCCGGGAGCCCTCTGTGGGTGTTAGGGCTGCACCGGTGCTCCTCCCCGCAACTGCGGGGCCCGATCCTGCCCGCGGCTCCGGGGTCCGTGTGGCTCTGGGGAAGCGGCAGGGCAGCCCCAGCACGAGTTCCTGGTGCAGGTACGAGGGTTTCTACCGCCTTGCGTGACCCGGGCTGCTGTGTGCTTCAGCTGGGGGTGTCGTGAGGTTCCTTTTTTGTGTCTGGCCAGGACTTGGCTGCTGCAAAGCCCTTTGCCATATCTGGGTGTGCGGAGGATCACCAGCCGTTGTGCTACAGCGGCTTAACGAGTTTCTGCCAATTAACAGGAGTCAAGGGTTTCCTGCAAGGGGAGAGCTGGAAAACTATTTGCCTCGAAGCCGGGGGTTGCTCTGTTTTCGGTGCAAGAGGGGCAATATTCTTAGGGATTTTGTATTTCGGCGTGTTCCCGACGTGTCGCTCTGCGCGTCAGAGTTAAAAATGAAGTACGTGTTGTCTTTATAAAAAACCCCAGAACTTCTGAAGTTTTGGAGTTGTTAATAAGCAAAAGAAAAGCTCTTATTTTCCTAGTCCAGGGGGCTGAGATGAGCAAGATACCTGGGAATCAGCTAGCTTGGCTTTGGGTTTTTTTAATTTTTCTTTGGGGAGGGGGGACTGGGTGGGTTAAAAAGCTGCTTTCAAGCTTGAAGACAATTTGCCTGTGCTGTGTTTTATTTCTAAGCACACTTCCACGATCCTAAAATGCAGCAAAGGTCGAGTCTTTTGTGAAGTCTAACTTCAATTTTGCTTTCAAAATACTATATATTTTGGACTTGCGACGCATTCAGGCCGTGGGCTTTTACAAGGTGTGAAGTGAGGGGTGAAATGACTGTGTTGGAGGTCGCTTGGCAAGCGCTGTCTTTCCAGAAGGGATCTGAAAGCAGATCTAAAAACCCATCAGGATTTCTAGTAACATTCCCAACCTCCCCCCCTGCATTTTATTTCACCCCCAGCTTTGTGTCAGGTCCCGCTAAGCGACCCGTGGGACCAGCGGCAGCGTCGGGCTCGGGAGCATCGTGATGTTGGTGGGCAGCAGCGTGACTGCAAACGCGGAGGGAAGCACCATCCTTCTTGGGCCGCTGGAGGTTCTCTTACCGACTATGCCGTTTACTTTTTGTTTTGCGTCTCGGTTCTTCCACTGCTGTGTGTGTTTGAGCCGGCTGGATGCCGGCGAGAGCCGGGGGTGAGCCTTTACCTGCGGATTTTTGGTGGTGAGGCGGAGGGCCTGCTGAACGTAGCTGCCTTTCCAGGGCTCCCTGCTCTGGTGTGACGTTTCACGTGATCCCACGATAAATTATTATTGAGGAATGAGCTGAACAACCCCCCCAAAATGAGAGTGGTGCCTCATTTGCTTCTTTCGTTTTTATTCTCTTCTTCCCCCGCCAGTTTTCCCACTTCAGGCATGATTAGGCGTAATCATTTAGCTGTATGTTGTATCTGCTTCAGGTCCATAAAACCTTGTTGCTCCTCCATCCCAACACCCCCTGAACCTCCTCTCCCCCCAGAAGTCACCGTCTTAACATGCGTCTTCTAGAGGGGTCCAAATAACCAGTTATTCCTGAGCTGGGGAGCACAACAGAACCCCCCAGCCCCCCAAATGTGGCCCTGTTCCTTAATCTCGCTGGGTAGGGTTACACATCTGGTAGAGGCTCGTTCGTTGTTGCTATTACTTTTATTGCGTCTTTAGCGGTGATGAAGTTCAGATGGCAGAACCAGCGGGCCCCAATTTAATTTCGCCTGGCCTCCTGTAATGAGCTCGAGGTGATCCCCGGGAAGCGCTGGCTCGGCCGCAGTTCCAGTGGGTAGAGGGGATGGGCAGAGGTGGTGCGGATGGACAGCTGGACAGGCAAAACCCCACAGCGAGGGTGGGAGGGTGGGGGAAAAAAGGGATAAATCTGGAAATAGGGATGATCACGGGTGGGTGGAGGTGTCTGTGCTGCGTGGGCATCAAATACTGCAGTGAGGCGGATGGGCAGGTGGCTTTTCACGTCAAAACCCAGAAGCAGGATCACGAGGTGGATTTCCACCTCGGTTTGGTGGCTGGGGTGCGTGCACTGTGATGCTTTCCGAGGTTGCTCTAACCCTGATGGCTCTTCCCTAGCGATTTCCATGACCTTCTGAGTTTCCAGTGGCGATGTATAGAAGCTCCCACCTCTCCCCAAATGTCTGCAAATGCATGTGTCTAAGGGCTATACAGGATTCATTTACGGGCCTCCCGTTGGCGGGGTATGTGCATGCAAAATGAAGGTTGTATTTGGCTTCTAATATTCAGATCTATATTCCATATTGTGTTGACCAAGAAAAAACAACTCAGCCCCCGTGCTGAAGAATGTGATGGACTGATGACTTTCAGAAACATACTGTAAATCAAGGAGGCTAATAAATACTTGCTATTAATAAAACGGGGCTACTGCCTTCCAAGTTATTTTCATGTTTTACAACATCTTAAACTTTAAGTGGAATGAAAAAGGCAATGCTTTTGGATCTTCTGGCTTTCCCCAGCACGGTTGTTGCTAAACTTAACCTCCTCAAATGCCCAGGCAAGGTGAGTTTTTCCTCAATGAGAAGGTCTAGCTGGAGCAATAAGACCCCTGTCCAACCCCATGGAGCTGATGAGGGGCTGGCCCTAGCGACAGGGTCCCCTTGGCAAGTGGTGGCCTCTTGCGGGGTTGTCCCTGTGGGCTGGCAGAAGATCCCCAGAGCTCGTCCAGACCGATGCATCAAAGAGCCTGCAGCTACGAGGTGTACCGCCTGCAACTATGAGGTGCACCACCTGCACCAGTTCATGCTAAACCTTTAATGCTTCCCAGTTGTAAGCAAAGCCTCTCCAGATGGTAAGCGCATGGGCAGAGCATCCTCAGGATGCTTAACCCTTTCCGTCGGGTTTCTCTGGGCCTGCACCCCATCCATTGCAAGAAGTTGGGTGAAGGTGTTGCTGGCCGAGGGCCTCCCGTGAGGCACACCTGCAGGCAGCAGAAAATGGGGCTGTGAACTTGCTTCCTGAGTATCTGTAGCAGAGCTCATGGTGCCTACGGGGATGCCAGATCAGCCTCTTTAAATAGCCGTGCCCTTGCAAACCCAGGACGTCTGGGCAGGGAGGGAGTAGAGGTTGGAGCCCTAAATAAATCTTTTTTTCTTTTTTTTTTTTTTAATTCTTTATGCAAGTGTCTGTCCTTTCCCTGACCTCATCTTGCAGCCCTCCACGGGCCAGCAGTGCCCGGTGACGCTCTGGTCGCCCTTCCCCGCGGGCCGAGGTTGTCCTCTGACAGCCCTTGTCCCACAGCCCCTCTCCAGCAAAGCCCACGTTGGTGGGGCTCTGCCTGCCCCGCTCTCCCCAGACACTGCACCCCTAATTACGCTACCGATAGAACTTTTCTTTTTAACTTTATTTATATTCTCCTCCCAACAGACCTCTTCCCGGGCACGCTCCCCTGGGGTTCGGCTTTTCCATTCGGAGGCGTCGGGGGAGAAACATCCCTTCGGGAGCTGCTTTGCACCTGGCTGCTCCCGTTGGCTTTTTGCTGCCTGAAATCCCTGTTTAACTGTCTTTTCTTTTCCCTTTCCTCCCTCCCCTGCTGAAGAGATAGCACCTTCTGCAGCTGTAGTGATTAAAGGGGAGGGGAAAGGAAGCTTATTTAAAGCAGAGCCTGGCAATATAAAACAAGGTGTGGAGGTGATGAATGATCCTGGGGTATATTAAAGCAGGGGCTGGCATTTTCGACATCTCTCCTACCCGTGGCGTGTTTGAGCACCTCAGAGCCTGGCTGTTTTGAAACGCTGAGCATCTGCCCCCGGGCCCTAATTCGGGCAAGTTTAAAAACGTCCTCTGGGATTCAGTCAAGTTGTGGCTGTTTTCCTCTCCTGGAGACCCCGGCGCTGCCTCGCGAATGCGGGGCTGGAAGGAGGACAAATCCCGCCCCGGCTCGGCCTCCCCGGGGCGAGGGGAGCGGAGGGTGGGCACCCCTGGAAAGAGCAGAGATGGGGAAAGCCTCCCCGGCTCTTAAAAGCTTTTTGAAGGCCCTTGGAAGTGTATTCCCAGCATTGCTGTGAGAGGCAGGCAGGAGAACGGGGGGGGGGGAAGAAAAGAGCTCATTGCATGCGGCTAGCAGGGCAGGCACGGGGAAATTATGCATTTTTTCCGGACTGGCTTATTCCCTTCTGTGTATTAAACATTATTTTAATATTCCAGTGACAATGTTTTATAATTAAGCTAAATGTAAGAGACGAAGCACGCTGGAGAGCTCTGCTCGGTCTGAGGAGGTGAGGAAGGCTTCCACCCGCTACCCGGGATTAACCTCGGCTTGCAGCATCCTCTGCGGCCGCGCCGGCAAGCGTGGTGCCTGGTTCTCGAACGCCAACGCGCCCCGCGCTTCGGCAAGTAAAACCTTTAACTCGTAAAGGTTGTAATGTTAATGCAGAAGAAAAGCGTTTTAAAAAATTACATTAGTTCGCAGACATCTATGGAACTCATGAGGGGAAATCTAACCCCTGAGAGATAGGAACTAAAGAGCTGAGCCATAAACCAGTACGATAACATCCTTATTATAAGATGCAAATTAAGGGGCCCAATTCACTTTAAAAAAGCATTATGAGTATTTAATTTTTCTAGTGGGAATATCTCTGAAGTTGGCCTGCATGTGGTTTTTTGTGCTGTGTACTTAAAAAAGAAGGAGGAGAAAGTCAGGCCAGGGAGAAGCTGCTGAAGGCAGAGCTGGGGATGCTGGGCGGTGGCTGGGGTGTCGGAAGAAGCAGCGGCGCGTATTGCGGGCGCGAGAGCACGCGTTCGCACCGGATTCGGGTGGGGAGGCCGTGGTTGAAGCCAGCAGCATCGCAGTGGGTTTCAGAAGGTGTAAAACGGCGCCTGAACGTGCCGTGTTTCATCTCCGGAGTGGCTGGCTGGGTCCCCACGCGTCTCCTGCCCGGTGGCTCAGCGCCGACGGTGGTGCCCTGTGGGTTGAGAAGCGCTCGGCTGAGACCGCATCTGGGGGTTTGGGTGTGTTTTTCTCATTTTCCGGGCAGCCCGCTCCTCACCCTTGGCGTTGCATCTCCCTTTTGGGGGCGGCTGGGCTGCCGTGATGCCGTTGGCAGCGTTATTGGTTACAGTCTGGTGAAGGGACCACGGGGCTTTCAGGTGCTTTGCTTGCGGCACTTATTCATGTCAGGAGCGATTCGAGGCTTCACCATATCATCAGAGTTTGTTTTTTTCCGGCCGTTTCTTGTTTTCTGGAGCCTTTTAAAATTATTTTATATTTTTTCCCCCCCTCTGAAGCTGGAAGACGGCATGATCGCTGCCCCTGTCGTCTCCCTCACCCTTTGTCAGAAGCCAGAGGTTGAATTCTCGAGCCAGACGAAGGGCTTGGCACGCGAGGTGCGGGCAGCCGGGATAAAAGGGAGAGCGCCTCCGAGTGCTTGCTCCACTCTCCGTCCAGCTTTAGGGTTGAAAGGTCGAGACTTGTTCGAAAAAGCGAAGAAAACAGCGTCCCGTTAATTCGCACCCTCGAAGACAACAGGCCTGGGTCGGCCGCCTGCGTGCTGGAGCCAGCGCCAGGCTGGAATCGTCTCGTCAGACGTAGGCGATAAACCAAACCCCCTGCTTTCCAGGTGGGCGTTATACCGCTCTCCTGTTTAACGGGGGGAGGGGAAGGGTTCCTAGGGAGACCAGGTAAATATGTTCGTTTGAAACTCAAGGATTAGATGATTTTATTTTGTGGCGTTGCAGAGCATCTCTTCGATTTACAGAGATAAAAATGGGGGTGGGATGGGGGCTGCTGGCTCTGGACCCAGCCCTGCAGCTGGAGTTTGGGGCCGGGCTCTGCTCCCACTCCTGCCTAGGCTTTGGGACACGAGATAATGGGGTTTTCCTGGGGTCGGGGCAGTCAGTTGAGGAAAACCCCGGTCTCCAGCTGGACCCCAGTGGCTGAGCTTGGACCGGGTCTGAGCCATGCATTGCGTTTCGTACCCCACGGCTGCCTCCCTATCCCCTTTCTGACAACTGAATACTAATTTGTTTCCAAATCATTGTTTACAAGGAATATTGCTTCTTTTTAAAGCCGCCCGCGAGCCTGCAGCCAGCAAAGTCCAAAGAAGAGGGGTGGGTAATGCCCGCTGTCAGCTGCAGGGCTGGCCAAACCCTTAGAAAGACGGACGCCTTTTTTCAAGGTTGGGGTTGTTTTTTTTTTTAAGAGAAAATAAATCCAATATATCCTTCTTTTATCTTGTTTAGGAATCATAAATTTAGCATGTAACAGGGTTAACGGCCCGGCTANTGCACGTAGCTTTAAACACCTATTTCAAAAACAACCCAACAAAGCAATATTTTCTGATAGAGCAGGCCGTGCCACAGCAATGTCTATAAAAAGAAGGGGTTTATGAGGGTTTTTTTTGCCTTTTTCCCCTCCCTGCCCCATCCTGACTCCACCCAGCAGCACCCAGAGCGTCCTATGTACGTGCACGGCCGAGAAGCACCCGGCTGCGGAGGCAGACGAGGGGTTTCACTCAGCGTTTACAAAGTGAACTTTGGGGGAAGGCGGATGGTAAATGTCAGGGTGAACCCCAGCGACGATCTTTCGGGCAGGCGCGCCGGCGTTCTCCACGCCATTTCCCAGCTCGCTGTGCACCCCCTCTCCCCAGCCCAAACCTTCCCCTCCCCTCGGTTTAGGATTAGGAGCCTTGTAAATCCTTCCGACCCGGATGCTTTATCAGGTTCCCCAGCTTCTCTCTGCAAAACCACGGCGCGGGTGGCAGGAGCGAACATCTGCGCAGGGGATATCCTCCCGCTCCCGCTCCTCCGCGGCCGGCCGCTATCGCCACCGGGAAGGCAGTTGTGGTTTGGTAGCTTTTTAGCTGAGAAATGAGGAAGGATGTTCTTCCTTGCGGTTTGCAATTACGGTGTAGAAAGTAACAAACGTCTTTCTGCATCCCGCCCCAGATTCGCTCTCCTGCAGCCGGGCTGAGATAAGGGGTGGTGCGTCGGAAAGCAAAGCCCTGACCGTGAGTGAGTTATGAAAGTGATTGTAAAAGCTCCCCAGGAGATTCAGTGTGGGCCTGTGCCCCGGCGTGGCTCCAGTGGCATTTGGAAATGGTGTTTAATATCACACAGCGCCTTGATTTAAAAAAAAGAAAGAAAAATTGCTCGAAACGCGGCCTCCCTTCGTGCCGGGGTTACAGCGGTTGGGATCCTGATGCTCTGAACAGCCTCCCCCTTTGACCCCAGAAAACCTTCAGCCTTCTGGGGCAGGTGATGTGTTCATGTCTTGCACACGCTCTTTGCACGCCTGGGGGAAACGCCGGCGTTTGCACCACCAAAGCCTGGAAAGGCTCTGCGGTTAGCGCCAGCAAAGGGCTGGCCTCTCCCAGGAGCTGGTCTGGTCCGTCACCAGGGATGCTCTGGGAGGGTTTGCTCACATGGGTATCAGCAGAGTTGGGTCTCACAGTTGCAACCTGCAGAGGTGCCACCCCAAAGGGCCGTGCCTCCAACCCCAGAGGCTCCCGAGACGGAGTGGTGCCCAGTTTCTGGTTTGCTGTCGCTCCACAGATGGGTCCTGGTCCCGGTTGATGGTGGGAGCTGCTGTGGGGGTGGGTGAAGCTGGAGCATACTCACTATGTGTGCTTGAAGTGGTCGGGGATAATCAGTTGAGAAATAGTGGATTAATGATGTGCAAACAGCACAAGCGGCCGGCTCGTGCCCGGTTACGGGTGCTCCCTGCTGCCTGTGCCCGTCACAGCGGGTCGGCTGGGTGAGGAGGTTTCTGGGCACGTGTCTTTGGAAAAGCGTTGCAGGGATCTTGCTTGGGGGCAGATGTCTTTCCCGAGGTGCTTCTCCTTGCACCCCCCTTTACACCTCCTTGCCATGAAGATGATGTAAGGTCTGATTTCTCTCCTGCTCTGACAACCCCTGGTCCCAGGGCTGGAGCAGCGGCGCTGTTCAGTGCAGACTATGGCCACCGCCATCCTGCTGTCTTGAGGGCTTTATTCCTCCTCTTTAGAGGAAGAGACCAAACTCCGCCTTGAGTTGCACTGGGGTGGATTTAAAGAGGGACAAAGAGCAGCTGGTCTCCTGGAAATACTTGATGCTGTATGATTTTTTTTCCCATTTTTTTTCTTTTAAATTTTAATTCTTGCACTGCAGTTAGAACACAAAGATGAATCCTTCCTGGAGAGGGAGGTGCAGATGGGAAGGGGACAATCTTTGCCAGTGGCCCTGTCCAGGACATGTTGCTCCCCCTGCCAGGAGCCCCCGTGGCCAGGGCCCTTCTCCCTGCGCTGCTCAGCAGGTTTCGGCATGACTCACCGGAGCCTGGGACAAGGTGGGGTGTTTTCTTCCAGGTCAGGATTTAGGTGGATTGGCAAAGGGCTGTGGGAATGCTTTTAAGGTGTCTTCTTGCATGTTCGGTGTGTTTTGGGTTTTGTTTGTTCTCCTTTTTGTTTCCCTGCAAGCAGCGTCAGGCGGTCTCGCTCTGCCTTCGCCCGGCAGGTGAGCAGGGAAGGGCTCGGGCTGCTGGAGATGCACAGTTAGTAGTGGGCTGCATCCCACCCTGGGCCACTGCTCAGCATCTTTCCTCCCCTTTCTTATCCCCCCTCAAAACTGCTCCCCACCTCCCAAGAGGTCGATGCCTTTGCTCACCGCGGGGGGCCACCGACGCACCCCCATTTCCTCTCTCCTCACGGGGTGCGTTTGTGATGAGAATCAACCCACGCTTGCATGCGTATCGCCGCATTTGAAGTAATAAAAATGAGAGCGATGAAGCTGCTGTGTGTCTTTGTAACCCATTCCTAAGCCTTTCAAGACTGGGGGCTCCAAGGCTCGTGAGAGCTAAATAATAAGCAGTAATTAAGGGTGCGTGCACCGTACCGCTCTGAATTGCAACCGGTTTTGCAACGGATGGACACGCTGTCGCACCGGTCGAGGTCCTTGCTGCGCTGCTTGCGTGCGAGAGATGCTTTGCATTCGCATTGCTGTTAGTATTTAACGTGCACCGATCGCCGCAGCTCCGGCGCCGCTGCTGCGGGCCTTACAGCCTGGCTATGGCCCACCCAGCGCCCAACCTGCCCGCGCCTCCTCTACCCCGCCTGCTGCAGAGCAGCGATCTCGCACTGCCGGGCTGGGCTGAACGCAAGGTTTTGTGCCACCGGTTCCCATCGTAATTAGGTATCAGCACGGGATAGACCCGAGGGCAAACCGTCCTGGCACTCCATCAGCGCTTTCCTACGTGCGCTTCTGGGAAGCGAAGGGACAGCCACATGCATGACCTGTTCTTCTGGCCTCTCCTCAATCACATTGCAGCCTCAGGTGCATTTTTAGCTCCTCTGAAATATTTTGGTGCCTCAATCACTTTTTTCTTTTTTTTTTTTTCTTTTTCCTCCCTCCTTTGACATGTCCAAACCGTTTCATCCCGTCCTTAGTATTGACATAAAAATGCAGCTGAAAAAACACTAAAGCTGTTCCAACAACTGCCGTGCTAAAAAGTAAACCAGAAAGTAGTTATTACACTGGGAGCTTCCTCTTTAAATCAGCTGGGGGGGGCGGGGGGGGGAGAGAAGGGAGAGTACTTGGTAATTAGATTCTCTCCCTCCTCCTAATTGCATTACCAATAAATCAGCTCTGAAGAGCTGCTTCTTTTTAAGTTTTCTTGAATTTAGCCTTTGTCTGAGGATCTTGGAACAACAGAGCTGCAGTAAATATGATTAACCTACAGTTAATTACGGGGGTGTTTGGGCTCTGCCCCGTGGACGCTCCGCCGGCGATGGTTAACCATGGGCCGCTTGGAAACCAGCGCCGCTGCCGAGCCTGGGGGAGAGGAGCTGCGTAGGGCCGAGCGCGGTGAGCTGGTCCCTCGCCGCCACCGCTCTTTGGGTGCAGGAGGCTTTACGCTAAGGGGTACCCTGGCACACGCGCACGAGTTCGGTGGAGGAAACGAGCTTTTCCTCTGCGTGCCTTTTCGCTCTGCCCTCTTCCCCCTCTGTTTTCAGGGTTGCTAAAAGGCCGGGGAGTCTTAGTTTAGCAAAAGCCTCTTATAAATACCTCCTCTAACTTCAGAGCCCTGGCCCCGAATCCCTTTAAGCTCTGATTAAGCCACAGGTATATTGTATATTTTCTTTTCCAGAAGAAGAGAGGATGTTCCTTAATCCATAATTACGCGCTGGTTCCGTGGGCTGCAGATGGGCAGGGGGAGAAACCCACGAGCCGAGAGAGGGGAGGACGACGTGAAGCCCTCCCGAAACCACACAGGGTGGCCCCTTTCCCTTCCCCGAAGCCGGGGCAGATCTCTTTCAATCAGAGGCAAGCGACGAGAGCGTATCGGTGACCTTCCACCGAAATCTTGCGTTGTTGAAACCTGGCGGTTGCGCAAGAGGCGGGGTGGCGACGCGTGGCGCGCGGTACCGTGCCGTGGGACTGCCGGTGAGTTCGTAACAGATCACAGCTCCCAAGGCACCGTTCATGTACGCCGTTCGCTTTGCTGCACTTGTTCACGTGCACTGGGCTGTGTCCCTGTGACGCGCGGCCAGATGATTTCTCCATAAAATCAGTGCTGATGAGTTAAGAAAATAAATCCTTGGTGAACATGATGTAAATTCCGGATTGAAGGAGTTTGCCCTCCCTACCACTCCGGTCCACACTTCACAAAGCTTTATTGATGTCGTGCATGCGTTTCTTCTGGGTAGGACAACAAGGACTGTTGTGTTGACAATGCAATCACCTTCAGCAGGAAAAAGAGGGAGTCGTGCCCCCAAAACACAACATCATCCTTGGATGATTTTAATTGGGAAACTTGGGTGGGATGGGACGCTGGAGCATGCTGCCTCTGTTAGGAAAGTATCAGCGAGACTGGAGCTGCACCACCATGGGGGATGAGCCAAGGGTGATGCCAGCACTTGATGTGACCTCATGGATGGGGCACTCTCCCATAGGGTACAGCCTAGGTGGGCAGAGCCATGTGCAGGTCACAGGCCCCACTGACAGCCCCAGGCATGGCCAGGAGTGGGCCAGGAGCCACATAGGAAGCCCAGGCAGCAGCAGCAAGGGATGGGGACAGAGATAGAGAGAATGGAGGAGACAAGGCTGCATCCTTTAGGACTCAGAAACCTGGCCCACTAACCCTCTTATGCCGCTCAGAAAGCATTCAGTGCTGCCCTGCTTGGCCAGGGATGGGAACGGCCTTCAGCTGTGGCCATGCTGCCCCTCCACTAACTGCCCACAGGTGGGGCACCCCACCCTGCTTCTCCTCCAGCTGTTCCTGCTTACTGTGGTCCACAGGGTAGCTGATAAAGGCATGAGCTAACGGGGAAAAAAGGGCTGGAGCTGAGCTTGGGAGGAGAAGCAGCAAGTTGTGCTCCTGTGGTGAAAGGCTTGTGTGGTTTTCGGTTGGCCTCGATGTCTTCTGGATGTTATAGAGGGTCCTCTGCACCGGATGAGCTGTGGTACCAGCCTTCACCTGGGGTCTGCTCTGACTACTGCATCTTCATGCTTACACCTGAGCTGGCTTTGTTCCTCTGGCCTGACCTGGGATGCAGTGCCTGCACTCTTCTTTTGTGTTTGACTGGCTCAGAAAAACACTTCTCTGTGCTCAGAAGAACCTCTGGGACTGTGCAAGGTCTGTGCTCAGAAGTGTCAGCTTACTGCAGGTACCTGCTGTGCTCCAGATATCAGGGACCAAAGCTGTGTTGCTCTGGGAGAGAAGAGGGGCTCTCTTTGCCTAGCTTACAGAGGATGGAGGTTTTCCTGTGGTGCTTCCTACTGAACTTCACGTGCGTGGCATGCTGAGCCTCAGGTGGCACCTTGCCTTGGCTTGCTTATCTACGGGATCCCCTTGGGTTGCTCGTGATGGAGAGAACCGGACATTCACTGGGGAGCTGCTCTCTGTGGGGCAGGTGAGTGGTACCTGTACACTGGTCTCTGCTGTGGCTCTTTAAAGCCATCCCATCTTTAATATCGTAGCTCTTTGCAAACGCATACTATCTCTCAAGGATCTCCCCACGCTCACGGTGCGGCATCTGCAATATGTAACATATCACACCGTCTTTCTCCCACGTTTGCTGGAGGGGGAATCTTAGCATGGGCCGTGTATTAGGTTTTTGGAAAGCCTCTGTGCTCCCTGGCACCGTGGGCTCAGCTTAGCCCTTCGTCTGGGCAGGAGAAATACGTTGGGTGTTATGAGCGTGCAGGGTTGTGTAGTGCTTTTTTGAAGATGTACATCTAGAGCTGGAGACATGGTCTGTGCTGGTGTCTTAACCGTGAGAAGACGTGTTGCTCCATTATCCCAACAGAAATACATTTTTCTTCACTGTACCTGACGATTCACGTTTTCTTTTGGGAGGGGCTGTGTGTTAGTGCCGCAGTGGGCAGAAGACTTTATGTTTCTGGCAGGTTTATCGGGAGGGGTGGGGTTGAAATTTATTGGAGGTCTCTAAGCACTGCTAAATTAATAAAATTCACCAAACTGTACCGCCTGGGGACATTAGTGTCTCCGAGTGCTGAAGGGGAGGGAATATTCAATCTCTCTGATGAGCGGCTTTGTACCAGTGTTTCCCTTGCTGTGAGTCAGGGATGAAACCATGATGGGTTGGTCACTCTTTACCTTGAGGAAGTAGCAGGGAACCTTGCGGAAGCAAATGTGATGACTGGAGACAGTTTATGCCAGATTGCTGGATTTTACCATTGAAACGGGCTCCCTCTGCAGTTGTGCAAGTGGCAGGATGGGGCTGGAGGGACCCCCCCATCTGGTCCTGCCTGTAACCGGAGTGAATGAAAGAAGAAAGTGGGGAGCAGATGCTTGGTCCTGTACCAAAGCCAGACCAGCTCCTCTGGACTCAGGTCCTTTTATTCCCTTCACTGCCTCCCTGGGTTTGGCTCCAGGCCGGAGATCCAACCCAGGGAACACCTTTACTTTCTTTTTTTCTCATCACAGAAGCAGTAGGGCAGGCTTATCCACTGCCACCAGGTGTATGTCTGGGGTCTGCGTGGTGCTGAGCTCAGCCCAGGTCTCCTTGGGACACAAGGGTCTGTCTCCAATAGCACCAGTCTTTGTGGTCCCTCCCTTGGTGAGGTTGTGTCACCTAGTACTTGAAGACACCGCAGCCCTGGTCTGTTCCCCCTCCCCACAGACCTTCCCACTGAAAACCCCAGCAAAGGTCAGCTTTATTCATTTTTTGGCAAGTCCTTGCTACAACTGGCTGGACTGGTTTGAAAATACCTGGGCGGCTGCGGCCTCATGCAGGATTGCTTGAGGATTGCATCTCCCAGGCAATGAGTCACTTACCGGGACGGCGTGACTTTGCACTGTTAGGTGTCCGTCCCGCTATACACCCAAGCCGGCGCAGCCTCACCGCTTCCATCGTGCTCTCGCTGTTGCCCAGTGGTGGCCCAAGGTGACGCTGGTGCTGTTGGCTTGGAGGAAACATAAGGATACCTTGAAATGATTTTGGCTACCCTTCCCTCTCCCCTTGCACCTCCATCTCTGGCACGGGGTACCTGGCTTTAGCTTTTGAGTAATTCCAGCAGCAAGAATTGCAAGGTAAAGACTTATCTATTGAAACATCATCCTTGACTCCTGCAGACCCTGAGCTGCTCCCACCAGTTCTTGTTTGAGCGAGTAAGGGTTGCGCCATTAGTCTACTGCTCAATGAATATTGAAACGCTGCCTGGAAATGAGAAGGCGTATGTTTTCTGCGACACCAACAAACCAGAAATATTTTCCACTGCGGTGCGGTCCTCTAAGCGTTGGTGTCACCCCGCTGGAGCTCTGGCGGTGCCCTCATCTTTGAGCTAAGCTGTGAAGTGGGAATCTTGTGGCTGGTCATAGTGAGGCCGTTATTTTAAGGATACAAATGTTTAATGTACAATAACGAGTCACATAATGAATGTCCAAATGAATGATGTTTTCTTCAGTTTTACGTTCCTAGAGGTGCAGAAAGTATTGGTCACTTTGACACGGAAGGCAGCCAGGCAATTACACCGGCGTGCTCCGAAAAGGGGAGATTTCATTTCATAACGCAAAACTTGGAAAAAAGGCCCAGAAGCACTCGCTCCTCCCTGTTCGTGGCTTTGAATCCAGTTTGCCTGTGCTCCGTGTTCAAAAGGAGCAGGTTTAGGGCCGTGCTTAACTCTGAGCACCTCTGAGCTAGCACTGGGTCTTTGGAAGCAAGGATGGGCAAAGGAGAGCAGGAAAACATCTATAAAGGGTTTTTTCCTTTCACAGAAGGAAAAATTAATTAAATCTGTTTCCCCTTTGCAGTAAGAGGGATGCTGCGAGGGGTAGAGGGAAGGTACCACCAGCCAGGAGCAAAGCTGGCTTGCTGCGTGGGCTTGGGTGATGGTCTGACCCTCTCACCTCTGGGTCACTGATACTCCCCATGGCTTCAGCGTAACGGGGTTTTGCCCCAGAAGCTTTCAGTACCCTTTTTTCCTCTCCTCCTTTTCATAAATTAGTTAATGAGAGAAGCCTTGCAAGATCTTGAGAGCTTAGGGCTTAAAGCTTGATTCTTCCCTTACCAAAATTTTTTGGGAAAGCAATGCCCTGTCATTTTAGCTGGGCAGGACCAATTGATTATTTGTCGTGCTACAGAAGACAACGAAACCTGGGTAATTTCAGAAACGGTAGAAAATCAGTCTCATGCGTGTGCACGCGGGGGAAGGTCTCAAATGAAATATTGCCTTAGAAAGCAAAGTTCTAGTGTTCAAAAAAAAAAATCCAGGTTTTATCTATTTTACCAAAGGCTAAAATGAATTCTTATGTATATTTTATAAGAATATTTGTTTTGTTTATAGCCCAGCATTAAGGATACTTTTTTCTTAATAAGCTCATGTCAGAGCTCCCGTAACCATAGCCCGAAGGATATGTTTTGCGAAAATGAAAAATGAACATATTATTTACCTATCAATACCGCCCAACGTTGATCAATGCAAACCAGCCGCGCTCCCCCCTCCTGCTCCCACCATTACGGGAGGCGGGTTGCCCTGTCTGGGCAGTGCTGGGACTTTATCTGTAATATGGAGCTTTCAACCGCCGGGCTGACAAAATGCCTCTCTGACAGCCAAGCCATTAATTACCATCATCTGAGCCTAATTCATTCATCCCTTTCCCTCTCATGCAGAGGGACAGGGAGGGCTGAGGGCACTTGGGGAAACATAGGCATGATTCCATATTCGTTATGCGGCGAGCGCTGCCTGCGACTTTGTTGGTTGCAGTGGCTTTAATTGAATTGGCTTGCCAATAAAGCTGTTGTCATTCAGTAAGTGAATTTGTTGTACTACTCGCACCACAGCTGCTGCATACAACCAGGCGTTTCCTGAAGGCAAGCCAACCTTGCGCTACCCTGGCTGGAGATTTTTTTTGGCTTCCCCCAAAACTCATCCGTAACATGCTGTGTAATATCCTTTAGGTGTTGTTTCCCACCACGGAGAAACAGGGCGTCACCTGCTTGAGCATCTCTTCCAGGGGTACGTCGCAAGCCGAAAAAGTGGTGGCTGTAGGCTGGGTGCGGGACCGGCTGGGCAGCCCATGTGTTTTTTCAATTAATGGGCTCTGACCTCTGTTACCCCACGCTGGCCATGATAGAGCATCATTGTTCCTCACAGTAAAAATAAATACAGAATATGACAGATAATATATTTTGTTAGTCAGGAGCTTAGAGTGCCATTAAGAAGTCTAGCAATATTGATAAAATAAAGTAACATTAGGAGAGACATTTATTATGGGATACGTAGGCTGTTGGGCCAAAAAATACTCCAACTTTCTGCAGTTTATAAAATATTAGGGAAGGAGAGGGGGAGGCCGCTTGATTTATGGTGGCTGTAAAGTGATACCGAGATGAAGTAAAATATCCAGAGGTCTGAGAAAGCATTATTTCTTGTGTTTTAATGTGTGGGACCAGCGTACACGGGGTAGCCCAGAGAGGGGTCCTCAAGGCAGCTCGGCAGTGGCTGAGGACTGGTGCTCCCTGTACAAACACCTCGTCCTTCTCGTGGGGGAGCTGAGATGCAAACCTCCCTCTGCCCCCTCTTCTCTGCTGGGTCGGAGCAAACCCCCATATTTCATCACCCCCAAAGAAAGGGGGGAACAGATCTGGATCCGTTCCAGGATGCTGTGGCCAGGTCCCAGCTCCGGTTGGGATGAATTACTTGGTGCTACACTGAGGTGGGGGAATTACCCTGAGAAAGAGCTGTTCTTCAGAGATTTGTGTTTTTATAACCTTGTAAAACATTGCATTGAAATCTGAGTTCATTCCATCAGATTTCTCCGGATTTATGCTTATTGTAGATTATTTTTAACGCATCCAAATACGGGTAGGTGGGGTATTTCAAGCTCTCCGATCAAATTGGATCGTGCTTAGCTGGATGCCTAACTGAAACTGCAGGATCCAAAGTAATATTTTGGGTGTTCATTTTGCTTGAGGTAAATAAAATAAATTTGAAGAGGTAAGCTGGCAATTAGATGGTTAAGCTAGTACAGGAATGCCTGTTTCCGGGCATTCAATTCAAAACAATTTTTTGCCTCATATAGGCTTATGTTATTTGAGCAGTAACTCATGAAGAGAAGTCTGAAATTGATTGATAATGGTAAAACTTTTCTGGACTTCAGTACCACTGGACGTAGCCTGTGATGGGGACCTGTTGCTTTCAAGTGCGGGGAGCCTGTTTGTACAAATCCGTGGAAGTGGTTTTGGCAAAGGCTGCGGTGCTTATTTCCAGCCTGGGAAGAGCTGCTTTTCCTGTTAGTTTGGGAATAAAAGTATATCAAGCATAAAGCTTGAGGGTCTTAAAGTAGCATTTGGCTTGTCTTTGTGGAGGATCAACTCTAGGAGCAAAACCATGATGGCAAATGTCCTACTGACTTCATAAGACCATGATCTTTTTTCTCCCCCCTTGCTGTTTCTTGGAATGTTTCCTGGAGATTAAGGTGCTGATCTACGGTTCTAGGAAATACATATGTGGTTAACCTAGGTCCATCAGCTGAAGTGGCTGGTGTTAGGCAACATGGAGGCACGGGGCAGTGAGAGTGTATCAGAGGCTGCATTGGTAAAGCCTGGGCTTTTAGGGAAGTGTCTTGTGAATCCACAGTAGCAGCATCTCCTAATGGTTTTGGGGTGGTGCTGGGTCCCAACGGGTCTGTCTAGCAATCTGTCTGCACCATTAGCAACCCCGAGCTGATGCAAAGGCAGCAGATGGGTTGGTATACTTCCACTCAGTTCAGGTCCTGAGTTAGTTATGTTAGTAGTGCATGGGTAAAATTAAATAAACCAGGCTGGATCTGTGGTTTGCTCCCGGCAAGAAGATTTGTGATTCCTGCAGGAAGCAGCAGCAGCAGCACTGGGGTGCTGGGTCTGGGTTTCCTCCTGGCTGGGAGGGTTGGAGGTCCCAGGGCACAGTGAAGCTCCCCAGCAGCTGGTGGGACCTGCAGGTCTCTTCCCACATGGATGAATTTGTCCCCTTTCCTGCTGCACCAAAACTCACAAGTTTAGGTGTGAACCACTCACCTGTGGTTTAGGTTACTCTAAGTAACCCAGTTTAACTTGAACACTCCTCTCAGAGCAGTAACGCTCAGTAAGTGGCTGTGTCAGTCAATTATAGACTTATGGTAGCTGACAAGGTTTTCTCCTATCATCTCTTCCCACCACTCCCCAAGCCTCTGCCAGAGAAGACAAGCCCAACAACAGCAAGCACACATGAACCTCGGTAAGTAGTGGCAAGCAGCCAAGATAAAAGTTCAGGGTAGCTTCATGTTGTCTTTTCCTTTCCTTGGGTATAATATTATGTATGTGGAACACAACCACCTTACTATGTTTTAAAGGACCAAGCTGACAAGGGCTTTGTATGCCGGTATCGCCCACACTATTGGAAATACATTTTCAGTATTAAGAGCTGTGCAGCTCTCAATTAGCAGCTAATAAAGTAGGTCCTTTATTTAGAAGGGTTATATTTTTCTCAATTTTTCTGTGCCCTCCACATTCATGGTTTAAGAAAATTGTGCAGGCATACTGAACTTCCTTTGGAATGAGATTTCTGCACGGGAAGTGCAAGCAAAGCATAATTTTTCGGAGTTTGAGATGAATGATTGGAAGAGCAATGACTTGGAGAAAACAGACTTCAGTGGAAGGGAACTGACCACCGAAAACAGACCCTAGAAGCGCTGTAAATATAGGCTTGTAGCAGCCCGATGTTTGTTTTTCTTTCTCTATGGCAGGCGTTGCTTTTGCCTTTAAGCTTAGTAGGGTTGGTGAAAGAAAAAAGTTCACCTGGAAGCATCTTGGGAAAGGAAGAGGAACATGGTGAATAAAACCTGGTTATAACTGAGTGGTTCTTACTGAGATCTGAAATAATTTTGTGCACCTTCAACTCGTTGACAGTACAAGCTTAAAAACTTTACCTCGTGTGCCAAGTCTTTGTCGCAGTAACCTATGCAAAAAAAAAAAAAGCCGGAGTGTGTGGGAGCTTTGGAGTTGGAGGGGGTAGGGGGGAAAGAAATTCCATTAAGGCTTATGAACACCCAATCTGTAAAAATTAACTGGTGTCTCTCCCAGCCTGTGATATAAGGCGCTGGTGGGACGTCGATTCCGGTGCCAACCGGTCTTCGTGTCTCTGCTAGCCGCGGGAGGGCTTGGATCCTCTACACCCAGCCCTGTGCTGGCTGTCGAAGGTGTAATTAACTGCGTGGGTGGTAAAATGGCCCAGGGCTCCCCGTTTGCATTTTGTGCAACTGGAACCTACCCTCCTTGTTCGGGTAACGTGGCAAATAAAACCCTAGCAGGGCAGCGGCGAGTGTTGATGAGGAGTTTTGAAATAGCATGAGAATGGGTTTTATTACAGTATATCGCTTGCTGAAACTGCAGGGCTGGTGCAAATAATCTATTAAGAGAAGGCTTTTGTGAAGCTCTGTGGCTTTTTAAGGAGGTTTATGGCTTGGCTAGCAATCATTTGCTGTGTGAAAGGCCGGAGGTATGAGTCCTCATGGGGCCACGTTGGCATAGGTGCTGCCTTGTGTTGCAAGGGGTGCGGAGGCACCTGCGGCTGAAGTTATGGGGCAAGATCCCAATCCTGCTGAGGAGCTGAGGGCCTGCACGGGGGACACTGGCACAGCCTGGACTTCCCCAGGGCTGTTTTGTGACCCTGCCTCTGGTTTCCTTTGCGTGTGCAGTTTCCACCTCCAACGCCTGGGGCCGGAGCCTTGCACCAGCAGTGCAAGGTATCTGCAGAGTATCTGCACACTGCTGTGTACTAAATCAAGCAACTTTTTTGCATCTAGGATGAGTACTCGTAGCCTTTTTTTTCCTGAAGGCGCTGCTGCAAGCAGGGTTTGGCACGCGTGCCATTTCATGGATGAGGCAGAGGTCTGCACTGTTGCAGCTCTATTGGTGCTGCAAGGCAGCGCTGATGGGCTCCCGGCTGTGCTCCCCGGAGGTGAGGACGAGCTCTTCCTAGAGCTCCCCTACCTGCCCGCGTGACCTGAGACACGGCCGGAGCTTTAGTGGTCCAAACCTGCTCGCTCTGAAGGGTAAAGCTAAAAGCCAGGTACACGTGGGAGGGGATCAGTCGAGTCTAAGGCTCTGCCCTCTGACAAGTTTGTCTTGACTCTTTTTGCAGCACCTTCATGGGTTTGGTGATTTCAAGCCTCGCTGCGTGCAAAGTTTTATCTGCTTTCCATGGACTGCCCGTGCTCTTGTGTTCTTTTCACAGGAGAGCTCTAGGATAATTCAGATTTTTTAATTTATTTTAATTTTTTGAGAAGCACTTTGCAGAAAGCAGCCCCGCTGCTCTTTTCCCTGCTGCCCTCTGGATTTTTAAGTTTTGAACAGGGAAGGGAAAAGCACCTCAAGGCTTCCTATGGACATCCCCCCTTCCTCCTGGGCAAGCAAGGGCAGTGTAAGGAGGACCATCTCTCCATAGCCCGGCTGGTAGAGGCTGTCTTTATCTGAGAATACTCTGTGCATGGTAGAAGACCTTATCTGAGGTCTCCTATGACCTTAAACGTACTGGTTGGAGCTTGTACGTGGGTCCTGGTGCACAAGGCTGCTTCTACCTGTTTAAATGATGTGTCAGGTAACCAGGACTGTTCACCACCTGCAGCTTTCATACACTGGGGTGGTACAGGGGAGCGTGGTGATGTGTCTTAAGGAGTGATTTGGTGCCAGCAGTTAGAGACTTGTTTGGTTTGTGTCTGTAGCGAGCGATATGCTACCTTTTACTTTTGCGGTGTCTATTTAAATTTTGCTCCATACAAAGCCCTTGCGCATGAAGCATCTTTCAGATCTACAGAATGTTCTGGTTGGTGTTTAGTCCCATGTCCAACAGGCTTGTTGCTTAGGAGATAACGCTATTGCTGCTAACAGTTGACAGAGTTGCAGGGCTGAGACCTGGGTTTTGCTGGAGGAGTTCTCGCATTCATCCCAGTGATAATCTGAGCTTGACGCCTTCCAGCTCAGTTTGGGACAATCCCCTTCAGAGCTGGTATTTACCTTTTCCTCAGGAGGTCTTTTTTGGGTGGACTCGGGGGTCTGATGGGAGCCTTCACATAGCTGTGCCCCATGATGGTAGCTCTCCATTTGTATAAAGATTGTGCGCAGAGGTCCTGATCCAAACCTCCTTGAAGCTGATGAAGATCGTTCTGTTGGCTTTCATGAACTTAGTTCCAGCTCTGCAAGTGCAGAGACTTCAATGAAATCAGAAGTCAGAACCTGCAAAAATGTGCAGGTGAGATGCAGAAAGGCTGAAATTAACCCTAGACAAAAAAGGAAGGGAGAAAAAGGGGGGGGGGAACCCAAACCAACAAAATGTGACACGGCTGCTTTTCTGAAACTTCTGTTTATTTCAAAGTACTGTAAAAATGTGGGTTCAGTATTACAGGTTTTTTTAATGCAGACAATGCTTGCTCTGAACAATTAGTTTTCAGCTGATCCATTTAAACTTGCTCATGATCACCAGGAAGGGAGGACGCTCAGCTGGAAGCAGCCAGCCTGCGTGGCGTTCACAATGATGAGAAATATTCTGGAGCTGGGAGTAAGACTGAGCACCACACTTCACTGCAAACCCTTGCACAAGCTGGATGTTGCCTTTCCTGCTCCAGAGTGTCCCTGCAGCTGGAACTACTGATGTACAGTTACTTGGATAGGGATAGATCTGCGTGCAGTGGAGGGATGGGCATCGGTAGCAGTTTTATTAAGTTGAGAGATGCTCTAGATTTACGGTGAAATGACCAAAATCTATCCTGTAAGGATAGTCACCTACTGACCTGAGAATATTCTGCAAAACAGAGAGCAGCATTAAGCTTATGTTGCTGTGGAGGACACCACAGCACGAGGGAGGGGAGGGATGCGAATTGCTCCAAGGTCCTCGGTTAGGCCTGAACGTCCCAAACCTGATTTAGCTCTACGATGACCTGCCCGACACTCTCCCGTCGCTCCCGGGCTGAACAAGTGCGGACAAACCCTGCCTACAGCTGCTGCCAAGCTTCTCCGGCTTCTTCGCCGGTTTGCCCAAGTGCTCGGGCGATGCGGTTTGTCCTGCCCTGTTTTTGCAAAGGGATTTGGTGATTGCAGAACATGTCACATTATTGACTGGAAGTTGTTACCATCTGGAGGCTGTTTAGATGGTCTGGTACTAATGAGTAGGTAATCTCAATCGAGTTTCTAGGGGACAGCTGTCCTCTCTCGCTTTCTTCCTCACGATCATACACATCATCGTTGTACCGGGCACTAATTGGCGTTCTTATTTGCAGAGATGAGTTACGAACGGTCGTGGAAGCACTTTTCACAAGAAATGGGTTGCGTTGTGCGGATGCGATAACAGGAGGAAAACTGCCTTTCCAGCAGCTGCGTTGTGTTTTATGTGCAGAAAGGAGTTCAGGTTTCTAGCAGCCTTACACAAGCCTTGAACGCTCTCTAAAGGAGGAGTCAAGGGATGTGAGCTGTTGTAGGCGAAGTACGGTGAATAAAAATGCACTGCTATCCCCTTGGCTTATTTAACCCTCCCACAAGTCACTAGGTGCCTGCTCCAAAGTGCCTTGTCTTGTAAATGCATGCCCAGAAAATGCAACTTTAAAAAAAAAAATGCTTAGTACGTATTCAGAGCTGTGATCAGGTGGAAGCTGTTCGGAGGCAGGAGCGTGTAGTGGTCGCTGTGTTCATGGCTGTTACGGGTGTGATGGCGTTTGAAGTGTTATTTGAAATCGGGCAAAGTTGGGTGCTGCACTTGGGCACATGGAGGCTGGTGCTGCAGGGGATGTCCCCATGGAGGGTGGCTCGATAGGAGAGTGTTGGAAGTGGTGTGGGGTAGTAAGCCCTGCTGGCAGCTCAAATACAGCCTAAGTGTCATGAGGAAAGCAGGAACATGGATCAGTCACTCTCACAGCTGCATCAGCCACCCTTTTTTGGTTTGTCCTCTACCTGCGGTCCACATCCATCTGCTCATGGTGCTCATTGTGACCCCACGCAAGCCATGGGTTGGGTGGAGGGTCTTCTACTCATGGGGTCTCTAAGGGACATGCTTGCTGAAAAGCACAATACATTCTTGAGGACAGAGATGACTAAAGCTTGTTTATAGCAGAACACGTGCTCTGTTCTGGTGAAGTTGAGCTTCTTGCAGACCTCAGCTTCTAAGGGTGGAGTTTGGGTTCTGTCCTTTTGCTGCACCACGTCTCCAAGAACAACTGCTGTCTGAGGCCTCAAGTAGTTTGTGTCTGATTTGGACTTCCTTGCTGGCAAGTCATTCGTGATTGCAGGTGGTTATTTACTCGTATGCGGTTCCTCCTATCTCCCTCCTTATCTCATCCTGTCTGTACTGACTTCAGGCTCATCTTAAATCTGAGAGGAGCAGTGGTGGCTGCGGTGGTGATGTGGTGTTAATTTGTCTGACTGGGCTTATTTCAAGTTCAGGTCAGCAAGTGTGATGTTTCAGCCTGTTGGAAATTAGTTGTGGTGGCTCATCGCCTTGTGGGCTGTGCTTTCTTTGCTGAACAGCAAAATACAATAATAATGATTGTCTAAAGGCTTCTTTTTTTTTAAAGAAAAAGAAAAAAACCCAAACCACAAAACTTAAAAGCATTTTTTTGTTCAGTGGGGGGTTGAGGCCAAAGAGGAAGGTAGGCTTCATCTTCATCATGGAGCCATATGCTTTATTAACGCAATGGCTTGATCCATTAGGTGCTCTGCAGAGGCACGGTGTAAAGGCGTGCGCCTTGGCCGCAGATGTGCACGTGGAGCAGCAGCACTGAATCACCTGTCATCCTGTACGGCTGGGGTGAAAGGGGAAGCTATTTACATAAATTATTGGAGAGCAGTAAATATTATTTCATGATATCACATCAAGATTAACTTAATCAAACTTGATATTAAGAGGCAGAATGATTTGCTCTTAGTCAAAGACACAATTAAAGAAGGTGCTTGAGAGTAAAGGAGAGAGTGCCTACTTAGGAAGATTTTTATCACACAATGGGTGATGGGTTGGGAAGCTTATAACAGAGTTCTTAACTCCTTTGTGGATTTTTCAGCAACAGCTCTCCTAATTTTAGCAGCTGTTGCAGTCTGAGGAAGGATAGCACAAACAAAATGTAGGGGAGGTGTTTTTTTGTTGTTTTTTTTTTTTTTCCCCCCAGGAATGGAGTTTTGACTTGAAGGGAGAGGTCTCTTAATCTTTTAAGCACCTCTTGCTGATTTCCAGGGTTTCTGGAATTTTTGCAAAGATTCTTTCAGTGAAGTTCATCCAAAGTGAAGGTAAAACCATTAACGCTTCCCAGATGGAGTGGGAGTTTGCCTGGTCTGAGCTATGCTGTGGGTCAAGACTCTGCCTTCTGCTGCCTGGAATCTGTAGAGGGTTAATGTCGTTTTAACCTTCTTTTCTCCTGGCCAATAGGTCCGTGCCTGTTGAATAAAATGTTACTTATTTGCTAGGAATGTGGGTTCATTTATTGTTTAGAAAACTGGAAGTTGATGTCTTGAGTTTCCCGATGTGTCCATAGCATGTGAAATGTTTGTAGCTCTTCCTGAAGTCAACGGGTGCTTTAAGTGAGAGCTCAGTGCCTATGAGCTTGCTGAGAGAACAGATTTCTTGTTTGTTTATTGCCTCCAGAGTTGGCTGCAAGTTGATTACTCTTATACAAGTTATTTTTGTGGAAAAGTAAAAGCTGAGACATTTGGCAAAAAAACAAACAAAAAAAAAAAACAAAAACCCCAAAACAACCCCAAACTCCTTATCTAAGTCCCTACTCTTTTCCCCTTCTGAGGAAGGTTGAGCTTTCCCTCACTCATGTTTTTTTTTAATCAAAATCAAAATTATCAGTTTGGGGGGGGGGCGTAGCTTAAATTGAAGAATCTTTGACAAGTCTGAACTGCGCCCTCTCTTTGTGCAAAGCGCGTCTTCCTCAGTTCCCAACAGCGTCGCCAATGCCGGCTGGAGGAGCTGGGAAAGGTTACAGATGTGCTCAGCACATTCCAGGATTAGGCCAATTGTTTAGGTAATAACACCCAATCTCACCAGCCCAGGGTTACCACAAAGACTTTATTTTTATTTTCCATCCAGTCTTTCTACGTGAAAGATGCAAGAGCTTTGTTTTCCTATAGCTCTTTCCCTGTCCTTGCCTTCCTAGTGTTTCCATAACCCACTGTGCAGGGTTATGTGACTCTTCTCCCCGGGGTTTCAGGTGACTGAAAGCACACTTTAGTAAAATACTTTACAGTAATTAAGCTACAGATTTATTTTTTTTAATGTTTGTTTGGTTCTCCTGATGGGGATGCATAGTGGTGGTTCTTCAGGAACTGCTGCTAGGATGCTCGGGTGTTGTCAATATATCTATTCCTCGTTTCACTGTCTAACACAACCGTCAGCTGCCAGTGGACAGGTGGTCCATGTCCTCTCCTGGCAATGTTCTATTGACCATTTCTGACACCTCCCACCTGATCATGTTTGCATAAGCATGTTTGAACTGGACAGCCATTGAAAGACCAGCCCCAGCACCACTTTGTAGCCAGGGCCTTTCCCTCTCTAGCTGCTTTGGGTACCTGCTGCTCATTGATTTGCAGCGAGGACACCTTCTTTTAAGGGCCTTTTTAAATGTAACACATTTAAGTCCAATTTTGCCAGGCCTAATTACTGTAGGATTGCCCTCTTTTTTAATAACTATAGGTAGTCACATCCTCTTCCCCATCTTGAAGATGAAGGTGCCTGTAGGTAGGAAGGTTCCTCAGTAGGAAGGAGGTGGTGCTGAAATTGGGACTCGCAATGTCCATATGACCTTGGCCAGAGAGTCCACCAACATCACTGTGGAGGCTGAGAGCACAAGCAAATGCAGAGATATTAAAACACGGTGTACGTGCTGTATCCTGTTTCCCTCAGTCTTCATTATTTAAACTGCTCTACACTGGGGAGGAATAATCTCTTCTATAGCGAAGATAAGGGAAAATAATTCTTGCATTACTTGCTCCTGAGCCGCCCTCTTCGGCGATGCGATGCCTCCCAGGTCAGGGGGTATGTGAGACTTGCCTCTGCGGACGGATCTGCAGCTTGCAGAGGGGATGGAGCCCAGACCTTTGTTTTGGGGAGGTCCTTCTCTGACAGACCCTGTGCACTTGCCTCGGTAGCTGTACATCCTTGCTTTGGCTGGCAAGCTCTTTAAGCTTGTCCGTTGGAGCTCAGCTTTAATGTTGCACAGAAGTTGGGTTTATATTTCTAGAGCAGTCTTTAGTTCTATCATTTTCTGATTTGATGCCGTTTGTCCTGTATTCCCCGTATTTAGCAAGTAAACCTGTTGCAGAAATGAAATTTTCCACATGTAGCTTCCTCTTTCTTACCGCTATGGGAGACCTTTGCTATCTCAGCTACTTGAACTCTGCCAAAACCTGTGCAGCTTCTGGAAGTGCCTGTTTCTGCCAGGTAGCTGAAAGGGGAGAGGGGTGACACCCACACTTTCCTTACTGGGGCTGAATGTTTTTTGGGTCGTCTCCAGCGTTTGGTTGTATTTGCATTGCTCAGCCAACTGCTGCCTGTGGCAGGAGAGAGGTGATTTGGGCTCAGCCTCCGTTGAAGGAGAAGTCAGTGAGCAAATGGCTTGATCGCAGGGTTGGAGATGGTTTAATTATTACCTGATAAATCTGAAATGTAATCCTGCTTAGATTATATTCCCTTTTTATCGTGAGTAGCCTTAGCGGTAGCTTTAGCTGTGTTAAATACTTGATTTGCCAAGGAAAGGAAAAAAAAGAGGCAGTCAATTGTTTCCTTTGCATCTTAATGCTTTTAGGCTCGGGAACATCTGAGTAACTATTTTAATGAGAAGACTTCTGGTGAAACGCAGGTAAGATCTTAAAGACTTTAATTGCTCCCATGAGAAGTCAGTCCAGGTTAAATAATAGTGCTCAGCTTGTGCAGTGGGGTGCAGAGCCCTTGGGAGCCAGGGAGGGGAACACCCCCTCCAGGGACAGCTGGGGAAGCAGGTAGAGAAACAAAATGCGATGGGCGTTGCTGGTGCAACATTACTTAATGTTTCTGTTTCAGGATCACAGTGATAAGTATTTTGTGGAGACCTCAGCCAACAAGATAAGCATGGGCATAGCAAGGTCTCAGCCTAGGGAGAAGTCAGGCAGTGCAAATCAAAGCACCTTGCCTCTGGCTCAGCTTGCTTGAACAGGGCTTACCTGTGGGTAAGATGTTTGTTGGAGAAGTGGGCTTAATTCTTGGGTTTAGTCAAGGTTTTGTGACGTCTGGAAGTTTTAACCCAAGGCCCGAACCCAGCGATGCAGCTGATTCCACGAGAGGGTTGCACAGATAAATTCATTAATGTTTGCGAAATACTTAGGAGCCACTTGAGCATATCAATAAGTTTAGAGCGTCATTACTGCATGGACTTTGATCAAATCCCTTCATGTCAGATCTCCTCTTCAACATTTTCATCAAAAGCTTGTGCCTTTTTTTAGGAGTGTTTTTCCTGTTTGTTTTGCTTGTTCAGTGTTTATTTCCATACAAAGTTTGAAAAATCTGAGCCAGCTCTTTAGATGCTTGGAAATGTTCAAAGCTTTTTCCAGGCTTATTTCTTTAGTCAATAGTATCGTAGCGAATGGCGGACTTAAGCTGTAGGGAGTTTTGGTGAGTCATAACCTTGCCTTTTGCAGCTCTGCAGATCTCTGTGCAGCCCCGGTGAGCTCAGGTTCAGCCTGCTCCTTACAGGGCTGTGGAAATGGTCTGGTGGGGTTTTGAAAGGCAGGAGTGGGGCAAACCCAAGTGAAAACGATTCTGTTGCTTTGCCCGTGACTAGGCTGAAACTGGGAAGTGCTTGCTCGATGCTAAGGACAGATGAACGTTAAGAATTTGATGTAATCCTAGACCTCAGGCATGAAACTCAGCTTGACCTTTCCTGTTGGGTGCTTTTGTGCAATCCTACTGGACATTTGGCAATGAGAAAGGAAGCAGAGGAAGGATATCGGTTCAACCATATGTCAATGCTGGGACGTAAAGCGACGGGGAGAGGAAGGGCTGAGACGTGCATGGAGTCACTGGTTAAAATAAGAGCCTTTATGGGGGGAACTGGGGGGCTCGGGGGACCGATGTGCTTGCTGGAGGTCACCAGTTCAAATCCAGTTTATGGAAGTAGTGACCAAAAATTATTGCTGTGTGATGGCTGATCTGCTTCCTATGTCCGATGAGCTTCACTGTCCTGTGGTCCTCCCCCACCTGAGGGCAAAAGCCTTTGCCACAACTGGTCCCTGTTGGCAGATTAGTGGAGGGGCTGACAACTCTGCTGTGGGGGTTGAGGGGTGTCCTGTCCCTAAAAGCCTGCTCTGTAGGGAAGGTCAGGAGCCTGTGGTAGGGCTGTGTGGGAAACCTGTGCTGTGGTGAAAATAATAGTGACTTCTGTGACTTTTTAAAAAAAAACTGCTGCTCACATGGCTTTGGCAGAAACAGGCGTTGGCGAGACCACGGCTTGCTATGGGCTTTGTGGGGCGAGGAGCAGAGATGACCCCATGGGAATTAGTCTTCTGCGACGGGCAGCGTGTCTATGGTGCAATGGGTGGCTCTTGAGGGGGTGATCTGTCTGGTGAGGACTCCGGGGCTTGTAATTATGCTGCTCAGGATAGTAAGTGTGCAGGCTGGGACCGGGGTTTGTACAGACGTGTCGCAGTAACGGACTGACAACAGCACTGAGGGGAAGGTGGGGCTGTCCCCGATGAAGTTTGAGGGGGTTCTCCCTCCTGCATCTCAGAGGGCTGCAGTCTGGTTTCTCATGGGGCTTTCTCAGCAAAAATGAAGGCGCAGAGCTAGTGTGAGTCTGAACGCTTTTAGCTAATAAATAGCGGCTGGCTGGCCCCAGCAGAACGCAGCGTGTCTGGGTGCTGCTGCGTGAGTCAGGGCTGGGGCAGGGCAGAGCTGGGGGCTGAGTCAGACCTCAGCAGCCTCCCCCAGCCAGAAGATGCTGGGAGAGGTGGATGTTAGGATTTGAACAGTCTCAATGCAACTTTTTTTTTTTTTTTTTTCTTGCCAGAAATCCAAGTGTCTGGCTCTGGGCTCGTTTACTTCAGGCTCCAACTAACTTCAGTTGCATGGCTCTGGCACTGAACTTGAGCTCACAAAACGCACCAACAGTGTGACATTAATTTTCTTTCAGCAGCGTAGAAGCATGTCTGAAAATAGATGCCAAATTAAAAATAATATTTCAGGGCCCGCTCAGTGCCAGATCAGACCTTTGGCCATTTATAGTATCTGTCTTTCTGGCAGAGGCTGGCTTCTGATGCTTCATATCAAGATCTGGTGTTCAGTCAAGTAGGGCATAAGGAAATGTATTGTTTAAATGGAGGCAGAAAGATAAAAAAATAAAAAACCCAAAGCCACAACAAAACACCCCAAGGCTCCCCCAGACAATACTTTTCCTCCCCCATCCTTCAAGAAAACACAATCTCAGAGGTCTTGCGGATCTTTGCCAGTGAACAGTTGCTGCCCATTTAAAGGGAACCGCTTTTATTGAATAAAGCTAACACAAATGTGTAAAAGCTCATGAGTTCATATCTGGAAATTTGAAAACCAGAAGCAGTTTGATTTGCAAGGAAAACAGTAAGTTTCCAGTCATTTGTAACAGAACTTTATTATAACTTCAGTTGGGTTAGTAGCTGCCTGTGGTTTTTTTGGAGGCTGGATGCAGTGGGAGATCCTACAGGAGCTTTATTTTTCTTTTTTAAACAAGATCCTGCGATTTGTCGTTCCACCTGGCGTTTCTCTTGCCTCCACCTGTAGAGCTGACCTGCTGACTCGTCCCCTTTGATTAATTTTTAGGCAGGTGCACGGATCTGCTCACAAGACTCTTGCACCGCTGTGCAAGCGGAGCCCAGCACGCTCGGTGTCTCTGGGACATTCCTTTCAAGATGTTTAGTGCTTGGGAGGGTGTCCTTGAATATCTGATTTCAAAAAGTGCTTTCCTTCTCAGAATTTAATTTAGTGCAAGATATGATACTTTATATTATCGTGCTGGACAATAACAACACAAATCTTTGGACAGGGTTGTGTGATATGGTGGAAGGTAGTTTGTAAGCACTAACTTTTGTTATGTGAGGGTGAGAAGTTGTTACTGGTACCACTTGAGAGAAAAGAAACTGAGGAATGGAGGAGCCAAGCGATGAGTGTGAGATGCCAAAAATGAGACAGTTTTCTCAGTAACTGACCTGAGTCTGGGGAACCAACCTTTATAGGAACTAGACATCAAGACCAGCCTTTCCAGCTTCTGCAAGCGAAAGCTGAGTTTCCTTGAAACACAGAGTCCCTGGTTGATGGGGGTGTTCATGTGTATGCACCCCCTAAGCAAAGCCTCCCTGTTTTCGGGAGGACCCCCCTCCCAAAGCAGCTACCGCGCGAGGTGCTGGTTGCTCTGTGGGGAGGCTCCTGAAGGCTGCGGTCAGCCCTGGGACGGGGACAGGAGCAGAAGAGGGCAGGACCCAGCAGTTCCTTTTTCTGACCGCCACGCCACAACGGAGACAAGGCAGGCACTCTCCCTTCCCAAATTTTCTCTTTCTAAATTCAGGTTAGTCATGTGGGAATTTGCTTGGGTTTCTTTTTTAAACTGCTAGCAGAAGTATGAAATATCATGCAAACGGTGAAGGGGTTTTAGGGGTTTGCTTGGAGTTGCTCACTGGGCCCAAGAAAGGGAAAGAAGGATCGTGCAGAGTCCTGGTCTGAGGGCGAGCAGCTTGCTCGTTTCTAGCAGCAGTATTGCTCTGCAAAGAGGGGACTTTGGGGTGTCGTCTGCCGCAACAGCTTCATCGTGAGTCAAATTGTGCTGAAACGGTGAAGGTCTGGACTTGCAATAAATGGGGCTTGTGTGGGCCTCCCTCCAGGAGATGCCCCCTCAGGCACGCCAACTGTATGTTGGGGATTTTAAGGAAAACCCCTCTTTATCTGCTGCTACTGCTGTAGTTTTGTAGAGAGGTGGCTTCATCCGATAAAGCCACCTGAAGGGATGCTTTAGGCTGCTTGTCACATCCTCCCTTCTACCACAGCGAGTGTGAGCATGTCTTGGGGAGCGGGGGGGGAAATGGGGAGCAAACTTGGGGGGGGGCTTTGTTTGTCGGGAGGCAAAAAAAACCCCCTCATTTTTCCAAATACCTCTGCTCTGCTTTTTCCAAGCTTTTGGAAATGGCCAGCTATGGCCATTGATTCATGTCTACAATATCTTTGCTCCAGGTAGGCAAGCTCTGTTCGTAGAGACCCGGGGGCTGTATCCCCAGCTGGAGAGAGCCAGCACAGGGATAGATTGGGCTTATTCATGCCTCCTAAATAACATCCCTAACTGGTGAAGTTTTAAACCTTGTGGATAAAACTTCCCAATGTTTTAACCCTTCCAAGGGCTGAGGTTTCTTACACGTGTCGTTTGAGTAATGGCATGAACGTGCCTGCACGGGTCTGGTCCCTGGGTAGAAGGCAGAAACAGGGAGAGCAGTAATTACAAGCCCCATAGAAGTCAGCTCTCTGAATAAGCTATTTAAGTCAAAACCAGTTATTTTTCTCTGCCTCAGATGATTCCTTTAGCTATTGCATAAGCACCATTCACTCCCCAAACCATAAGGGCAGCCTGGTACCGCTGGGTTATCCCCGGTGTATTACCCGCACCGTGCAGCATCACGCTGTCGCACTGCAGCCCGAGTGCTGCGAGAAAGGAGAGGAGCCGCTGGCTGGTGCTCCCTGTACAGTCATGAGCCACCAAACTCACGTTTCTCTGAAAGTAGAAAAAAAGCACCGCCACCTTTTTCTTTTTTTTATTACACTTTTACACAAATTAATGTACTTTTCTTTTATAGGGGTACTTGCTGTTGGGCTCAGTTTGGTGTGGTGGGCACTTCATAACAAAGCCGGTGCTGACAGCATCTCTGCCGAGAGGATGCTGTAAGGAGGAGCGGGGCAAGGGGACACCCACCGAGGCACGGGGACACGCACGCACCTATCGGTGCCTGCTGCTGGCACCCTCCTGCCCTGCCACACTCGGTCTCCTTGGTATCGCGGTGCTGCTCTCGCAGCTTGTCGCTGCCTGGATGATGATTATCTGCACCAGGGTCTTGAGGGTGCTTTGAGCTTCACTGGCGATCGGTGTGGAGCTGCTTCAGCCGAAGGATGCTAAAAGTAGCATGGGGACCGAGGGAGTGTTGGCGGTCACCGGCCACATCCCGCTTGCTGCAGGGGACATGAGCGATGCTGCTCCTCCCTGAGCCTTTTGGCAGCTGAGACATGACGGGGTTATGTCAGAGCGGTCTGGGTGACCCAGCGGTCACTGCTGGGGCAGGTTTGCGTGGCAGGCTGGGGCTCTGCCACTTTGCATGGGGGGGGTTAACTCCTCCTGTCCCAGCACGGGATGCTCGGGTACCGAGTGACGCCATTCCTGAAACTTGGTCACTTCTGCGAGCGGCTTTCTGTGCTGCCTCCCAAGGCTGTCATGCTGGGTGTCACGGCTGTCATACCAACCCTCAGGTGTGGCACTGGCAACTGCCGCAGGAAGGTGTGTGAGCCGGGAAGGGGCCGGCGCCTCCGGGGTCCTTCCTCTGCCCGTGTGAGCCCACACCAGTCTGGGCCCACGGGCACTGGCCGGACAGGCCGCTTGCTGCATGGGGACAGGGCTGGCCGTGGTTACGCTGACATCCCATCAGCAGAAACTTCCACTGAGCGTGTATTTTTGCACGTGGTCCGTGTGTGGGGCCACCAGTTTGCCCTCGTTTGGGGAAGCTGTGCACAAAAAGATGCTGCGAGGTCTCCTCAGCACGTGAGCAACACTTTTATTGACTCTTTCTGCGCTTGGAAATGTCCTTGGGATTAGGACCAGATTCTTCAATAGATAGAGAAATAATCTAGTTCTTGTGGCAAACAACAAATAATCTTGTTCTCATGTGTGCATAAATTTTAAACAAATTAAAAATCCCAGCAACTTATTTTTTAAGGTAAATCCTGTGTCTCCTGGTGCTGGGGCTTTAGCAGAGTACCTGCGGTTTTGAGTTTGGGGGTGCAGGGAAATGCTGCTTGTCCCTCCATCACACCTTGCCCTGCTGCTGGTGGATTTCTGGGACCTTGGAGATGTTTGGTAGCTGGTGGAACTTATGGCATCGCCTGCCAGAGAGCTGCTGGGTTCATGCGGGGTTGGGAAGGGGCACAGATGGTGCCTCCCAGGTGATGCTGAGCCCGGTAGCAAGTGTCACTGCAGCCGGCACAGGTCACTGTAGGTGATGCTGGAGCCTGGGAATAAATCACGGGGTGGAGGGAAGGGGGAGAGGGGCACACAGAAATCAAGGTGGGGCACATGACAGAGAGGGGAAGAGCAAATCTCCCGGTCATACAATTTCCCAACATCTTCCTGAACCTGGGCTCTTCATCCTCTGCTGTCCTAAAAGCCTCACTTGCAGAGACGGGTGGGCTTGCTCTGCTCTACCATGAGTGTGAACGTGCCAGAGCATGGTGCTCCCCATCCGGAGTACCGACAAGGTGCTGCCCCTTGCTGTGCGATTCCTGGTCCCCCCTTAATGCCTTTGGGGAAGAGCTGTGCCTCAGGGGAGTGGACAAACTGTACCTGGGCTGGGTATCGCAGCGGGCAGGGCTTGGCTCTCTTGCAGCCTGAGCCCTGGCTCTCAAACCCCAGGGCTGAACGCGTGATGGGTCTGCGTGAGCCTGGCTCCGCATCCTGCTCCTGCTGGCAGCCTGGCTGGAGAGCTGTGGAAACGCCCTCATCGCTCTTTCTCTCCCCTTGCCATCTCTTGGGTGCATTCTGAGGCTAGAAAAGCAGTTTTGGGGATGCTGCTGGCCAGCTACCCTGTTCTGTCTGCATGCTTGGACACCTGGTAATTTTTCCCCTTGATTTCACCTCCTGATGCAAAACACATTCACTTCAAAGGCGCATGTTTAGTGTCAGAAAAACCTGGGTTTCGTAGCATCCCACTGAAATAATCTGCAAGGGCAGGGACCGGGGGGGGCTGGTCCTGAGCCCACCCACTCCTGTCCTGAGGAGGATGATGAAAGGGGAAGCAGGGGCAGACAGGGAGGTAGTTCCATGTATTCCCTATCCCCAGCAGTGCTCTGGTGTCACTGGGCGTGTGGAAACTGGGGCTGCTCCTGGGGTGAGGGGTGGGACCTCAGAGCTTGAACCTCTGTCTGTGTGTCTTTATTTATATAAATTAAAAAACCCCAATAAAATCTCATCCTCTGCCCAGAGGCTTTATAAGACGCCCAAACCCAGCATGATTAATGACCTTTGAAAATAACTTTTTTTTTTTTTCTAAAACCCATCCCCGAGGCTCATCTGTTTCAAGGAGTTTCACTTCTACCTCCCTGCTCTCATTTCCCCTTTACCTCCCCGCTTGGTGCTTTTCTGGGCCGCCCTCGCCAGCGCCCCGTTTAGGGCCCGTCCGGGTTAACGAGAGCCCGATCAATAGCTGGGGAGCGGTGCCGAAGGCATCACAAAGCAGCTCACCCTTAACAGCTCCGACCCTGGCGAGGCGCAAACCCAGCGGACAAAAGGATTAAAGTATTTAACGGCAAAATATCAGCGCTCGATGGGCAAAATATTTTACTTTTTACTGGTCCATATTTGGAAAAAAAAATCTTTCACATTTGTTTTGGGGTGTCACAATAAGGCTGGGGTGGGTTTGGTCACGTGTGTGTACTTCTGCAGCTCTTTTAATCAGAAAAATTAATGTGCTTTTGATAGCTTGGAAATACACTGTTGGCAAAGCTTTGTAGAACTGTTGTTCTGTGGCAAAATGGAAATCCCAACCATTGTATGCTTTGCTTCCTAGCTGAAATTCACGGGGTTGGCTCCCCCCCCCGCCCCCTCCAATTCTTGTAGAAATTAGTTTAGAAACCCTTAGCGTCTTCATTAAAACCGGTTCCCCTATTAATTCAACGCAGAGCTTTTTAAAACTTTTTTGGGAACGGGGAATAAAATGTCCATCACTGGGGAGAGAATAGGAATTACTAGTTTGCTTTTAATGTATTTGCATAAGGAAAGATAAAACTGATATGTCTGGCAAAAAAAAATCTGCCGACTTTTTGGTTTTAATCACCATATTTCTCATGGCAATGCATGACTGTGGGACCCTGCAAGGAAAAAACCCACCTTGTTAAGTAATATCTTTCCATATCTGTACTATAGCATAAATACTATATTTTCTTTATTGCGTAGAGATGAGTTGTTGAGATTCTTGGGTTAAAACAAGAAGCCTGCGT
>VWZZ01001748.1:1283497-1310702 GCA_013399095.1 Psophia crepitans | reverse complement strand
TGGTTTTTTTTTTTTTTTCCAGCCTCAATTTGTGTGCAAGTGTGTGTTAAGTGCCGTTGAAAAATAGTGACCTTTAATAAAGGATCGTATCCTGAGACTATTTTCCCAGACACACAGTGACCTTTCAAACCAGACTGGGGTGAGGGGGTGTGGGCTTTGGACTTTGAACCGGCCAGTTCCCGCTGCGTGCCTCTGTTTGCCAGGCCGCTTCTCATTGTGCGGCCGCGCAGCGCTGGCTATGCAAAGCAGGCTGAGCTGCCAGCCCCAACCTTTGCAAATCAATTTGGCTGCGCCCGAGTGAAAGATGCTGCGGCGGGGACAAACTGCATCTCTTTGTGCCGCTGGTGCTTGTGGTACTCCTGGTGAGCTCCCCCACCACCACCCCCAAAAAAAAAACCCAATGAACCCCAACACGCATTTTTAAAAATAAATAAATTATAACTTGTAAAATTTTTTTCAAAATTTTCTGCTCCTGTAACTTCAGAGGGGTGGCCATGGGAAAGGGGGTTCCTCTCCTCGGCAGCTGCAGACATTCCCCAAAACCACAGGAGGACCTTGGCCGAGGGGGTGGTACTGGAAGATCCCTCCAACTTTCCATCTCACTTGAAGAGAAAGAAACCCAACCCATCAGGCATGCAACATCCTCTACATAAATGCAAACACTTCGAAGAGTTAAGGTTATTGATTTCCCCAGGCTGCCCAGGCTCTACATTAATCAGTACCTAAAAATGCCTGGAAAAGACAGAGAAACATAATTACTTCAGGTCCTCTAAATTTCAGCTCCTCCAGGGGGCCCCTCCCAAAGAAATGGAAATCCCGTGCTTTTCGTAAAGCTGGATCAATTCCTGTGTAGGCAATTAATCACTCTTAGACTCTGCAAACGGTGGGGAGCAAAGGACGAGGGTCCCTCCATGGGGAGACCCAGGACCCCACCAGGATGTCACTGGCGTGCTCCTCCCTTCTCCCCTTGCCTCCTTCAATGTTCTCCTTCTGCTGACCTGTGAAACCGATGGTTGGGATCCTTTAGCATTTCTCCTGGAGGCTTTTGGTCATCAGATTAATTTTGTTCTTGGTTTCTGTGTATATCTTGTGAGCTTTCATATTAGAGCGGTACCAAGGAGACAAGTTTTATCCTCTTGTGCTACACATTCTTTTCAGCTTCCCCGTGATGCTCTTTGGTCATGATTTGCCTTGCTGCCTTGTACCTGTGGAGTAGCTGCTTGTACAGACGGCAGGTTGCTGGTGGGCATCCTTGCTTAATCTGGGCTCTCACACCAAGCTTTGGGTTTTTCCTTTATTTTTATTTTTTTACCCAAATTTTGCTTTCGCTCTTATTTCCCGAAGCCTTAGGTTAATGTCCTCACCAGCTGGTGCCATGGCAAGTGGTCCAGGGCTGTGAACACATGGAGAAACTACCATGGGGCAAGCAAAGATGAGGGAATGAAGCACATTGGTTCCTCCCATGGTATCTGCCCTTACAGGAGCTCTTACCCCATGGGGAAGATGGAGTAGCACAATCCTTACCCCAGGGTCAGTGGGTCCAAACAGTCTCGCCCTTGTGCAGCTTGGGGATGGAGAGAGGAGCAGGGATTGGGATTACTTAGAGTTTAAAGAGTTTGTGTTTTAGAAAGACCATAAAAATGAAAGAGCGGGAAAGAATTTACTATAGTTGAGATGGGAAGTAATTATGGTCTGGATAGAGATTTCAGCAGTGGCAGGGTCAAGGTGGGGATGGGCTTTGTCAGTGATCTGGAGGTGGTGACAGGCAGATTTATAGACGCAGAAGACAGGAGTGGGAAAGAAAGCTTCAGTGTCAAGGATGGCTCCAAGGTTTCTGGCCTTGGGAGAAGGTCAGAGTCAAGGAGAGCACCAACACAGCCAAAGGCACAGGGCATTTTATATTTATTTTCAGTAATTGTAAATAATACAGGTCGGGGTGGGGGAAGGCTGTTTTGCTGTAGTACCAAAGTGGAGGGAGTTTACAAGTAGCGATAGAAGGCGTACTGGGCTGTGGACAACTGCAAAGGGCTTTAGGTGTGTCACGTGAAGAATTAGAGATGTACAGAATTTGGATATTTCATCTGGGTCAGGCTTGTTAAGAAGGTTTTAGTAGGTGGGCTGGAGGTGGGAGGCCGGTTACCCACTGACACGTCTCGTGTGTTCGCTGGGCTGGGCAATCTGCTCGTGGGCTGCCCTTGGCAGGAGAGACCGCAAGCTGTGGCTGATGCACTGCTGGGCCACTCTTGTTCTGCCTTTATTCCTCTCTGTATTGGGAGGCTTTGGGGTGGCACTGGGTTTTTGAACACTTACTCCAAGACCTTATTCATACAGAGAATTCATACTTTATTCATACTGAGTTTATTCATAGCATTCTGTCTTGTTAGCCCTCTGATTCAAGGCATACACAAGGCTATGAAAGGGGGGTTAGCAAGTGGATGTGTGCTCTGAATGCTAATAGCATCTGCTTTATTTTTATGTCCTTTCCAACGAGTATATGGTGGATCAGTGTGCCCAGGTTTCGTGCAGGAGTGGGTCATGGATGAATGGTAGCTTTGATTCAGACCAGCCTAAGGAAGAAACCAGAAAGGCTGGCTGCAGGCATGCAGTGTGTTGCTAGAGTTGGGATAAATTGTTTTTCTTCCTTCTGTAGGGAAAATATTTCCAAAAGTGAGGAAGAAATGGTTTAATTAAAACTTTACATGAAAATCATTGACTTTTTGGGTTAAAAGAAAAACTGACAGCTAAGCCTAGAAACTTTTGCCTTGGACCTTCCCTTCTGTCCTCTGTGAGGGACTTGCCTCTCCTGTGATACACCGTAATCCTCTTGTATTGAGCCCCTGTGTGCATAGCAGGAGTCACTCATGGTGGGACATGGTGAGATGCAGAGGGAGCCCAGCACTGGTTAGAAAAACCAGTTGTGTAAGGGCAAAATGCAGAGGTTGAGGCAAATAAACGACAGATCCTGTAAGACCCAGTGGAAAGCTTCCAGTTGATACGGCTTAGTCTGTGGTGGATGGGCTTTACTGGTCTTAAGTGTTTGTTTCTGTTAATGAAAACCAAGGACTAGCAGGGAAAACGAAGTCTTGGTGTTTAGAAAAGTAAAAGATACTGCCTCCCTCCGCCGGGGCAGCGATGAAGACCACCGTGTTTCCTGCAGCCGCGTGAGGCAAGGAGTGTTGGCTGAAAGGTGCTTTGGGGATTTGTAGCTGTCCATGGAGTTGGGTCTGCTGGATGTGCTGTCAGCTTGAGTACGTGCTGTCATATCCAGCTATTAAAGGTGTGTGTTTGTGTGGTTTTTCTGTTGTTTTACCCTAGAGGTGACGAATTTGGGTGGGACTGAGCCGTGCCTGGCAGAGTAGGCTATGTTAAGAGCTGCTGCTTCAGATACCATATTTTTTACAAACTTAGTTCAATTCCCTAATCCAGCTGCCTCTGTAGGTTCTAAAACTGACAGCATTGTTTACAAGCTGTACATCTAAGCCAGTCAGCCAATCTCTCAAGTCTCATGTGCGGAAGCATACGTGCAAACTCTATAATCCGTGTTCAAACCTAAGCCTTCTTGTCTACCTGAGGCTTTATCCAGCCGATGAAGAGCAGCTTCCATGCCCTCATTGTAAGGCCTGGCAGTACCCTGGGTGGAGGGGAAGTGGTTGGGTTGGAGCCACGCGATGGCCTGGTTATGGGCACTGTAGCTGGAAAGCTGCTGTTCCCATGTCTTCTGCATCTGTCACCTTGCATGCTCTTAGCCAAGATGATTTTGGGGTAATCTCACTTCTTTCCAGCTTCAGTAAATGAAGCAATATTTGGATAAGTGGAATAAATACAGTTTCCTGGCAGTGGGGATTTGCAGGAGCTGAAAAAGCCTCTGAAGCAGAGAGGGGTCTCTGCGGTCCGGCTGCTGAACCGAGGTGGGACAGGCATGTAAGGGAAAGATGATTTTAATGGATACGGGGTTTAATTTCTCTGGATAAGCTGAATATATTCATTTAAAGGAGGGCTGGTGGAAAGAGATGGCAATCATACCCAATACTGAAAAATAAGCAGTTGGTACCCTTTTCACATGAGAACTTGCTTAAGGGCATCTTATTTCCTGTGAATGTTCGGATTTATCTTGTGATGCCAACAGTACTGCTGAGGTCCCTGAATGTGTTGCCTTGCTCAGAGGGGATGCTTTTTTAAAGATTTCAAAATAGTCTTTACCAGTATTTTCTTTTCAAATTTCACCTATACATCTTTCTTTCTCTGCATCCTTTGGCCGTTGCTGAACATGTTTCTTGTCTCACTCGTGTAACTGGAAAGCCTCCTCTGTGTGTGTACACACACACAAAAGTTCTTGGATATCACTTTGCTTGGTTAAACATGAGCCACACAGTGAGTGTCCGTCTTGAGTCTCCTTTTCTTTCCTTTTTGATCTAGATAAAGACATCTGTTGATTGGTGGGGAAGCTACATTGCTATCTAAATAACTACGGATAATATTTTTTAAAGCCCCCAAATCATTGGGACTAAACATCTAGGATAACTTTGAGCGCTTTTAAAAAGAGGATTTGTTTTTTCTTCTGAGGAGATTTGAAGAATGTGGGTTTGGTGCTGTGCTGGGTCAGAGCCAGGATGAACTGACACCCACCACCCCCCCCGGAAAGGGGAGCTTTCTTCATCCTCTTAGCATTAGTCATGGGTGCTGACGATCAAAACTCTCTGCTTTTCACCCGTTACCACCTGGCTGGAGATCTGATTTGTGCACTGATCAGAGCATCTCACACTTTCTGCTCGGGCTTCACGGACCTTGATAGCTGGCTGTCTCACCAGGGCGATGGTTTCAAGTCTGTGGGGTGAGAAACAGCAGCATTTTCACTCTTAAACTTCCCCCTGTCCACACTTGACCGCCTCTGCAGGTGTGTCCTCCAGCTGTGAAATGGACTTGAACGCTACCCGTGCTGTGAAAGGCCTTGGTGAGATGAGGGGGGACAGTGGGGCAGAGCGGAGGCTGTGAGCAGGCTCTGCTCCTTCCTCCCCATGCCCTCTTGTCAGCCTTCTCCCATCTCCCTCACCACGGCAGCGGATCTGTTCTTTGCAACCACAGCCAGGTCTCCTGTCTCTCAGCCCAGTGAAATCTGTTTTTCCTAAAAGCGTTTAAACGCATTCCCTCCTCCCCTTCAGCCCAAAACCAGGAGGAAAGGGTGTGCTGGCTGGGCAGAGGTCTGATACCTCCAGCGCCTCACTTAGAAGTCTGGGTAAATCAATTAACTGTGTTACATGAAACTCATTCTGTTTGTTTTTTTTCTTAAAGAAGAAAAAGTTGTGTAAGTGCCCCTTTTCTTCCCAACTCAGTCCTCGGGGAATACAAGGAGTTAACGCTGGTATTTATAGCAACGAGCCAAGCTAATAACCACTGCGGAGCTGGGAGGGCGGTTGTGAGGTTATCAGCAAACATGAGAAGGAAAAAAAACCCCTCCCCTGTTTTTTTTAAGAATTGAAGGGCTGTCATACCCCTCCCCTCTCACCCCAAAGTGTGGCACCACTGGGGCTGTTGGTACAGAAATGAAAGGTATTACAGGAGAGTCATTGTGTTACTGGGGGGGGGAAAGTGTCTGTCTGTTGGGTTTTTTTCTATTTCTTTTTTTTTTCTCTTAAACTTCCTGGTTGGTCAGGCTGGGGCTGACAAAGGGGAACCGGTCGTGTCCAGACACATTGCAGACTTCTGGCAAAATAGCCCAAGCTCACGAAAATTTACACATTTCCTGGCACCTGGCCAGGCAGTACTTGTAGGACTTGGCATGGCTTTTTCTTCAGTTAGAAAGATGGCCTCCCCCACCCCCCCCTCTTCTTTTTTTCCTTCTTTCATCAGTGGGCTGGGGGCTGGCAAGCTCCTGTGTGCTGGGGCAGGACTGCAGAAAAGAGTCAAAATTTCGGGTGTGGGGAGCGGTTCCTGCAACGGCATTTCTTTGCCTTGGCAGAACGTGTACCTTGCCCTCATCCTTGATTCCAGTGGGTGCGACCAGGCTGCTGCACCCCTCCATGTGAAGGACCATCTGATGGCCATGATGATGCAGACAGCCACTGCTGAGCATCTTTTTTTTTTTTAGGTTGCTGAAAACATTCAGATAGGCAGGAGACATGTGCGTGGGTGGTACCTCAGCCTGGAAAATAAGGGGTTTAGGGAAAAAAATGGGTCACTTCTTGCAATTTAAGCTCCGTGCCTGGCTGTGGGTTTCTGGCCTGCTCCAACACCTCGCTTCTCTTTCTCCACGGAGGGATTGAAACCAGCCTCCCGCCAGTCAGCAAACCCTGTGTCACTTCCTTCCCTCTGCCAGCCTCACTCTTTCCATGGAGCAGACTTTCAAATGAGCGTTTTTGGTTCATTAAAGGTAGCTTTGAAAACATTTTTAGTTCTGTTTTTTAAAAAAAAAAAGGCAGCTCATCAGGACCTGGTGGTGCAGGCTCAAAATGAGCGATATCCTCATTTGGGGCAGACAGGCCAAGATGATTTCTGTTTTAATACTCGTATCCATTTTTGATGGCTCCCCTCAGCGTGAGGCACCCTCCCACAATGGCAGCTCTTTGTCTCAGTATTGCTCATATCCATTGGGAACTCCCCCAGGGTATGTTCTGGTCTCGGTCATCAGGGAGCTGCGGCCGTATATCCTCCTGCGTTGGGCTGGGAATATGGTACCAGCCCCTCCCTTGACGCACACGTACTTTGTGGCGTGGAGTTTAGAATAATGGGCCAGCATCTGCAGTATCAACCCAAAGCAGGGAGAGGGAAAGCTGGAAACACTTGGACTGTTGTGGGATTGGGGTGGCTGGAGTCTGATAGGTCAACATGCTCAGAGCAGGAAGGGGGGGAACCTTGGATTTTTGGTTAAAAATCTCAAAGCACAGAAGAGGACTTCTGCTTTTCCTTATCACGTGCCTCCAAACGTTTTTGGCAATGTATGGGCAGATCCACGTTTTAACCCTCAGCGCTCGCATCTAGGGATCCTGAAGCCTCTTGCACAGCCCAGGCGCAGTAGTGTCTCTGCCTGTTGCAGAAATGCAGCTGCAAAGCAGTGCCTGCCTGACAGCGTGCAACACCCGACAGCTCTGGGTCTGCTGGAATGGCAGAGGGTGATTGCAAAGCCCATGTTTGGGTGCAAGGTCCCCTGCAGCGCTAGGGTGAAGGAAACCAGTTTGGGATTTCAGGTGGAGCGCACATGATCGTTCTCTTGGCTGGGAAGCAGAGTGGTATGCAGTCAAAGCAGCAGAAGACATTGTATGTGGGTGGCATGTAATCATCCAGGAATCCAACCGGGATTAAGACCGTGTCTCTTATGAAACACAACACAAGATGTGTTTCATGTGCACACCGTCTCTACCGACCGTGTGGCTGGGGCTCCAGGTTTCCACTTTTGAAGATGGTACCAGGCCTATTGTTGGTGCTAAGGGCAGAGCCGTGCTTGCTTCCCTCTTGTGTCCTCAGAAATCATTCTTTCAAGGAATGGACATGGGGCTTTGACCATTTTAATCTGGGCTAAAGGTCAGAACGTGATTTTCACTGAGCCAGGATTTTCGTGGCAGTGAGACTTATTGAATGTATACAGAATCATAGAATCACTAAGGTTGGAAAGGACCTCCGAGATCATATGTTTGACTTGTGTCCATCTACTCATTATGGCATGGTAAAGAGATACTGCACTGCTGCTAATTTTCTCCATGTAATCACCTGAGTGATAGGTTCTTTCACTACATCCTAATTTCTTCCAGACAACAGTCCTGTTGATGTACAAACATAGGTGCAGCAGAGAGCACGGTGACTCTGCAGCTGTACCACAGTTCGTTTTACTGCTTATTTCTGCTTGTTCAGCAGTGGTCTAACTCTAGTGCCTCAGCTCTTGCTTGTTAACAGCATGGAGGTTTGCTCACACTGGTGGTTGAGTCTCACGCTTGTGTGAGCATCTGGGTGCCGCTGGGTGAACTACCAGTACAAATAAGGATCCAGGAAGTGCAAAGGTTTCTTGGATTTTTATCCTCAACCGAGGGGCAGGGGAACAGAAGCCTTCTTGACTTTGGGTGGTGGTTGGTGGTGCTCTTCAGCTTCCCCCCTGCCTTGCGAAGGACCAGTGATGAGTGATCCCCAGCACCGGCCAGGTGCCCCCTCCACTTCCCTAGATACACCCTCAGCCAGCAAACAAACAGCCGAGAAGGAAAACCCACAGAGGGAGCTGCTCTCTCAGGTTTGGGTGGACAAAGGAGGGGAAGTTAAAACTTAGACAAGATGAAGAGTTCATTTTTTCAGCCCGCAACCCTATTTCTTCTGCATGTGCATGTGTGTCCACAGACATGTGTGAACATGTGTATGTATACTTCTCCCTCCTTTTGTCCTGAAGAATATTAGATGTTTGCACGGCAGTGGCCAGAGCAGTTAGATCATAGCATGAGGTACTCAGCAATGCCCATGCTGTAGAGCAATCATGCACCCTAGTGAGACTCCCTGAGTGTGTGTGGGAGCTCTATTGCAAGGACCTACTTGTCTATAGGATGGACTCCAGTGTTTGCTGTAAACCTGCTCTAGCAGCAGAGATGGCTGCGATGTTTGGGCAAGATGTGTTGCCTTTTATCTGCTGGCTTCAGATCCAAAGGAGGTCTTGGGCAGTTGACCTGTCTGCAGTCCATTTAAATTCTCATTGGCGTCATACATGTCAGAGTCATGCAGTGCTGTAAGAGGACCTACCATGAGCCTGCCAAGTCTGTGATGGCACTAGAGAGTTGAGACTGAGAGAGGTAACCACTAGGTTATTCCTGGGCTGCCTGTGTCTGCCTCAACATGAAATGTGGAACAAAACCTCTATGTTGAGGGGAAAGCATGAGTGGAGAAGAAAAGATGGCAGACGTGCACCCGGTGGTGAACCCCAAGGTCCCAATTTGCTGGAGCATCCTCCGTAAGGGTTGTGGTTAGATAAGCGTCTGGTGGCTCTGTACAGCATGGCAAGGTGGGAACCACCCTGTGCTGTGCCCTAAAACTGGGGTTCCCAGGAGCAGATGTTAATGAACTTAGCTGTGGTCATTGGTTTTTAATTTGGTGTCTTGAACTTCAAGCTGAGGATTTTCTGTATTTCTGGAAATGAACTGGGTAAAGCACAGCAAAGGCAAGGCATCTTTATTTCATGTGTTGGAAGTCTCTTGGAGCAGGAGTGTGGGGGTGGAGGTGTGTGCCGCAGGGCTGAACTAAAATGCTGGAAGAAATTGCATCGGATTTGGATAGGTCTGTGTGCTGTTTATGGTGCCTTCTCCTTGCAAGTCTCTCTGAGCGTGTGCTAAGTGAGGCTGAGCTTTGAGTTTTATGAGGAAGGTGTTTGTCCCGCAAGTACAAATGTCTAATTAGACCTGACACAGCAGAGGCATTTCCCTGACATTTATGCCACCGTCTTTCAATCCTCAGGAGCACGCAGTCTGGTGGGAGGCACCACAAACAGTGTCAGAAACAACATAAAATTCTCCATTAGCCGCGACCCCCAGAAAAGAAAAGACAACAAACCAACACCCAACCCTCACACTACTTTTATTAGGCACACTAAAAGTGAAAGCAGAAGGGTGGGGCTGCGTTTGTTGATCTTCGCTTGTAGAAAGGCATAAAATGGCTCATTTAAATTCTTAAGAACTGCATAGGAGGCAGGAGACACAATGAGGATCTTGGAGAAGAAAGGCCGTCAGCTGAACAAACTAATCGCATGGTAATCAAAGGGGAGTTATACAGAGCCTACTGGGAAGTGCTTCAGAGGAGGTTCCAGCTAGGCGTAGCAAGGGCTCTGTCAAGTGACATTTTTAATAAATTATAAATTAAAAAAAGCACAAAGGGATGTGTAGCAAAAGGAAAAGACAAGCCTAAGATGTTCCTAAACAGTACGTGCTCCAAATCCGTGCTGCAGTGGCTGCGCCCCCTCCATGGGGAAACTCGGCAGAGTTGTTGCCATTGAGGATAACTCCCAAATCCCGCTTTGCTGAGGAACTCTGTTATCCCTGGCGTGTGTGAGGGCTATGGTCCACGCTTGGAGTGACCTCTGCAAGTTTTGCTCTGGAGGTTCAGTTCTCCAAGAAAGCGGATGCGGCAGGAGCGTGTCGGAGGGAATGAGGAACCAACCTGCAGAAATGGGTACCATGTGCATCTTCTCTGCTAACCTGGGTTGATAAAGTGCCATGAAAGCACAAGCTTAATAAAGCATTGCCAAGTACTGTTCTGAACAATAATGTTACAACGAGACTTAAAAATAGAAAAATTAAAAAAAAACCCAACCGTTAAGTAATTGTGGGGTGTGTCATCTTCAAAGCACGGCACAAGCATTAATTAAGCTTCATAACCCTGCATGGTGGGACAGTAACCTTTGTGAGGGTCGATTCTGCAGGTGAACTAAGGAGGATTTTTTTTTTTATTAGCAAAAGTGAAATTAAGCATCATTTCTGATAAACAGGAAACTAAGTTAAAAAGACAGGGGGAACAAAGACTGCAAAGTCAAAACCAACTAGTGCTAACCCACAAAATAGGGAAACAGGAGGTAGCAATCAGAAAAAAAACTTAGCAAGCAGAAATGTCCCAAACTGCAGAAATGTGTTTGATTTTAACCAAAAAGCTGATTTTTTTTTTCTGTGATGCAACTGGCTTTGGTACAAGTTATGCTATGGAGAAATTTGGCCTCAAGGAAAATTTCTTTATGGTGGGGATGACTTAAGGAGGGGAGGTGGGAGCTCAGGATTATCTGTTGCCTCCCTGGTGGAGTCTGCTAATAGAAACCCATGTTTGGAGGACAGGAATGCTGCCCCTCCGAGGTGTTAAGCTCTGGGTCTGAGCAGCAAAGCATTTCTGTGCTCTAACTGTAATTTTACATCAACCATTGCTCTCAATCTACTAAGAAAAGCCTTGGTGTTAAAATCCTACCAGTTTGGAAATTCTTGTTTTAGAAAAGCTGATCAGTCTTTGACCTGATGCAAACTTGCCTTGCTTCAGGAGTTGCTTTTCAGGTGTCCTACAAATAAATTAATAAAAGTGCAAAACCCGTGTCAGTTTTGGAAGGGTGAAAGCAGTCCTACCTGTGAGCAGAGGGCAAAGGTAGAATGACAGCAATTTTTTTTTGTGGTTTAATTTTAAATCCTTCTGAATCAAAATACTGGGAGGATCCTAATGGAAACCATGACGCAGCCTTAAAAGTAGGGTAATAGCCCAAATTCAATATGGTTATAATTGCTGTTTTCTTCTGTTATAGACTCTGTGTGTGACCTGTTGCCTCTGCTTTCGGTTTTTTCTTCAGCTATCCGAGTCGTGTCACCTTTCTCAGCAAACAGGGATGTTCAGGAGAACCAGAGCCTGTGGTGTATCTAAAACAAAACGAAAACAACCCCCCAAAAACCAAAACAAAACTTGTGTTGTGGGAGACAAAACTTTCTGGCTCTGCTAGCTGTGGGGTACAGCTAGAAACGGGAACTGTAGGAGTTCAAAAAAAAAACCCAAACCAACCCCCAAGCCAAAGAATCCTACCGCAGAGAGCGCTGAAGACGAGACTTTTTATTCCTGATATTTGACTCCATGTATTGGATTTTATAGGTATGAAATGGATCTCCCTTTTGTGAATATTCCCCATCTGGTTGAAGCAGAGCACCTGAAGAGCATCAAAGCTTGGGATATTTTGGCCCTCTTGCTTTTGATCCTCTGAGGTCATGAAGCACTGCAAAAATGTGAATTAATGGGGAAAAGCCCCTGGCTTTGTGTTTTGGGTATTGATCTTCCATTTCATCTGGACTGGCCTGCTCGGATGTGGGAACGACCCGTGTTCCGGCACAGCTGTAGCTGTCTTGAAAGTACAGCAGGGCTCCAAGGCTTGACTCTCCTCTTGTCCTAGTTAAACTGAAGCATGAGTTCCACCCCTGTGCCCCTACTTGTGTGACATCTTTCCTTCTCAATGCATCTGTGGCTGCATCCAGCAGTTGGGCGTAAAACCATGGGCCAGCAGAGATCAGGTGATGTTGTTGTGGGTTTTTTTTTGTGATGGTACTCTCATTTCAGGATAAAGGTAAGGGAGATGCTCAGATATTATATCTGGCTATTTGGGCTAACATTGCCCCTAATATTGTTATTTGTGAATGTGTGGAAGGCATTGCAAGTGGCAGTGCAGAAGCTACGGCGGGGCCATGATTTATCTGACATCGAGGATTAATTAAGAAACCACGAGGCCGTGGTGTCGCACGGCGGCCGGCGTCGCGCTGCAGGTTTGCCTGGAAAGCCAGGGCATGTGGTCCCGCTGGGGCGGGAGGTACCGGTGGGGCATGGGCACATACACTTGAATAACTATTTTTCCTTCGTGTGTGACCGCTCGCCAGCCTTTGAAGAGACTCCGTGGTGGTGTTGGCTTTACGATATGCACTGCTGCTTTTGGGGGAGAGCTTTCAGGAGCAGCAGGAGAGTTTGTTCCCTGCCTCAATCGCGTGGATTAGAGTCAATCCCGGGGTCGGAGTTGCTCCCCGGAGGCTGGACAACAGGGATTTTGGCTTAATTTTTAAGTGAGGGGCTTGCCTGTGTGTTGCGTACACAGCGCGCCGTGTCCGTGAAGCAAGCGAGCTGTGCTGCAGACGTACCCTGCTCCATGTCACCTTCTGCAGCGAACGGCAACGTGAGAGCCCAACGGCGCCTGCAAATTAGAGGCAAATGCTTTGCTTTGCTCAAGTATGCAGTGGATTTGCTGAAATTCAGAAAATAATTTGTTGTTTTTTTTAAAAAAAATAAATTGCTGAAAGTTAGGTGCAAGCACATAATCAGCAAAATCAAAACATGATTGTTCTCAGACTGAATATTTGAGAACTTGCTTTGACTTAACTGAAAATACAAACTTTTGCAATGACAGCAATTTAAAGTAGACTTTTTTTCCCTCTGTTTCTCAGAACCTTTTAGAAAAATCTCCTTCCCTTTTCACATGAAATTATTTTATTATGACTTCCTGGAAGTGTTCAGATGTCACAAAGTCTAAAAATTATGAGCAAGCCTCTCCTCACACTCCTTCCTCCCTCTTCGCCCACTCCCTTGGGTTTATTTTGTAAATAAGTGTCACTAAGGTTCCTGAGAAGCAAACACACAAATACTCCTTCCACCAACACCACTGAAGCTGTGCTTTAAATTACACTTGTTCCTACCAGCCTTGGTTATTTTTAATGGCAGTGAGAAAAAGCCGGACTGGGAAGCTCTATGCCCTGCTAACGCAAGTAACGGCCCGTGTAGGAGAGCACCGTACCAGTTCCAGGGTGCTTGTACGGGGAAGCCGTAGGGTTGCAACCTTCATGTGCTGCTGAAAGGTTGTCTCAAAATCTAAATTCAGGAGGAGGATGGGGCTGAGCACTTGAATGTTCATTTTAAAAACTTTCTTCTACGTGAGTATTTTTGGTCTACTGAAGGAAAAATTCCAGTCTCCCAAATACATCGATTATGTTATCAAAACTGGCAGGAGTGGTGCTGTGCCCTCACCCCCAGCGAGCTGTGACTGCGCTGGGTTGCAACATGTCACATTTGGGTGCGTGAACCCAACTCGGTGCATGCACCATGAGGGTGTAAAAAGTTGGAGATCAGGCTAAAGCTGCTTTGAAAAATTAGCTCTGGAAAGCTGAGAGTCATATTCTTGGGTTATTTGGGGGTTGAATGCTGACCCAGGTAATTAATCCTATTGCCTCTGGTGGGCCTCGTTGGGCGGGTGTTTATCCATGTCAAGAAGGCAATAAATTCTGATGACTTTTTTCTTTGAATTAATTCCCACCAATTTTGTACTGGTGTAATAACGTCGCTGAGTTCAGAGGAGTGACTCCTGATTTCAGTGGGTGTAACCGGGAGAGCAGCATCACTGGTTTTGACCAGGCATGTCTGCTCAAACTTTCTGAGCAAGCAACTTGTTGGGATTCCTGTAGTCTTTTGAAACCGACTCGCTACCCAGCCCCAAAGGTGCCAGCTATCTCTTACGGGTCTTGTGTTCTGACACTGCCAAGGTGCACAGCCCTCGGGAGGGGACGGCAGGATCAGACCCTTCATAGCAAAGCAGATTCAGGGACAGTCCTTTGGGCTTTCACACTATCAATGTGCTAGGAAGCACTACTGGTACCACTGCTATTACACTAAAATATCCAGGTATCTGCTGCCTTATGAGCAGGTGCAGTTATGGGTAGATACTCCACAAAGAGCACAACGTGCTGCTTAAAACTGACTTTGGGTACGGTTGGTAGAAAAGTTAGAGCTCCATCAAAAAACATGGGCTTTTCCATCGTTTTAAGTCCTTGTTCCTTACCCTTTATTGTCTCATTTCCAGTTTATCTCCCTGGCCTAATTTGTTCTTGCTCCGAATGTCTCCATTTGCTTTAATGAAGCTGTTTCTTGGCAGTGTCTTTAAGAGAATAGGCTTTGAGGAAGAAGAGCATCTCTGCAACAACAGGGTGGAGACAGGGAGGTGAGGTTGGAAATGGTTTTGCTAAGAGCTGCCATTTATAAACGAGTACAAACTTTTGACTTTTTTTTATGGTGTCAGTGTAGAGTTTTTTTCTGGTGTTTGCAGGAAAGTGCATTTTCTTCCTGAATGCAAGTCCTCCTGGACCGGGTGCTGGCACATGATCATGTGTGGGAAGGTGCTCTGCCTACATGAACCCCATGGCTTGTGCAGGTTTCTTATCCGTTGCTGCAAATCCGTTCTCTGTGTTGGTGGAGCAAACCCCATGTAGCAGCGGGGCTTTTGTGTATGTCTGAAGATCTTGCGTATCGGAGGCAACCTGGCGTGGCTTGTCCTCAGCTGCTGCAGGTGTTGGCTGCTCCTGGGTGATGCTGTGGGACCCTGAGCTGGTGACCAGGATCAGGTCCCACCTGTGGTAGAAAGGACTTGTTGGAAAACTCATATTTGAAAGTTTAGGGATGGGTATCTCTGAACAGTGAAAATTACCTTCTGAAACCCACCGGTGAGTTAATTATTAGAAATCATTTATCTTCTGTGGTGCTATTAAGTTGCAGCTTGACCAGCAAGTGTGATAAAACCGAAGAGAGAGGAAAACGTCTGCCTGGGAAGGGGACAAAGGGAAACTGGTGGATGGAGGCACAGTTTTGTCTAAACATCGAACTCGTTTACTGCCTCTGCAGGTATCGAAGGGCAGGAGCTCGGAGGTGGTGGAGTCAGTTACGTTGTCAGTCGTAAAGACGCAGTTATCGCCCCTTATTTGACCGGAGACTGTAAAAGGAGACTCGATGCTAGTATTTACTGTATTTTTCTCCTCCTCTATTAAAAGGACGGCCAGTTTTGAATTATGATAATAGCTGCACTCTGGGTTTAGGACTCGCCTCCCTGAAATTTTCAGGACCACTAATTTGTGGTTACTCCAGTGCTAGAATGGACTCGGTGGTGGTGGCCTTTAGACTGACAATGCAGTAAAAGTTTAAAGCTGCAACTGCTTCAGAGCCAAAGAAAGAGAGAAGATTGAAACCTAAAGGTTAGCGTGAAATGCACTTTACTGTTATCTATGAGAACAAATGAGTTAAAAAAATTTCAAATACCAGAATACCCTACAGGGAGGAGATATAACTATTAAAGGGCTGTTATAGCTGCAATAAATGTAGGAACAATAAAAATAAATTGATGAAGTAAATGTCAGCGCTGTTCCCCTGAGCTGCCCCCACACCTTTGTCCAAAAGTAGAACATCTCCAATTACAGAGGGTGGAATCAGCCTTCAATGACAATATGACAAGGACAGAACATAGAGCAGTGGCACAGGGAACACAATTATGCACAGCCTTGAAAAATTGTATCATAGTACAATGTATGGAAGAAATCAATTAATGATGCAGGGCCTCCACTTCTGTCTAATAATCCTGTAAGAGAAGGATGAACCCCCCCCTCCTTGCCTAGAAAGGGAGAAGGAAACAACGACGAGGAAAAAAAGGATGACCCGCGAGTGAAAGTCTGCGTAATCGCAGGGGTCAGCGTTTGCACACTTTGCAGTATGTGGATATACCTCTTTACCCACTATTATTTTTTAAAATTGTAGCTTTTAAGAAAGTATTTAATGGAAACCCACTTCATTGGTTAAATAACCCACTAAAAAAAAATAAAAATCCTTTGGTGAAAAGGCCAAAGACAAGAAAAGCCAACGGCTTAAATCCAAAGCTGGGAGCTGAAAGAGAAATGCAAAATTTCAGGAGTAAACAAAGTAGATAGTAGAAGACAATTTATCTTGTGCAATTTACAACAGGTGCTAAACATTACGAAAACCAGAGCTATTAAGCAATCAAATTAAGCTATAATTAACAGAAGAAAACTGTGCAGGAATTCTAATTAATACATATCTGAGCACATCCATGATCCCCTCCGACAGCTTGGCTTTTTAAACCCTGCCACTTCCCAAGAATGACTGAAGGGGTAACGCTTTGGGATGGCGCAGGACATTACGGGTATCACCAGAGATCCCCTCTGACTGCCACAGCACTGTGTGCTGGCTTGGAGGGGGGGGCTTTAGTTTGGGAGATGTTATTCTGGGACAGTAGGAGGAAAGACTCCTCTTTTGTTTGAAGATCTGGTTGCAGAAGCCTGTAAAAAGCTGGGGGTCATCTTTGTGTCTGTGTCTGTCCTCCGTGGTCATTCTCCCTTCCCCATGGGTTGTTGTTTCTTCCTCATCTGCTATTTCTGAGTAAGACCTGTTTACCTAAGCCACCATCAGAGATGGATGGCTGACAGCGGTTGTGCCTGGATGGAGATGCTGTGGTAGATGCACCTGAAGGTACGAGAGGACTAATGGCTCAGAGTCTCCCATGAGCTTTAGTTGCTGCTTTGGCAAGGACCTGATATGGTCTTGAACAAGGCACTGGATAAAATGTGTGTGTCCTGGGTACTCCAAGTGATTTAATAACTCTGTGGGATGACTGGGATAAATTTGCTCAGCTTTGGTTGAAAGCGGAACTCGACTTCCCAAACGGAGACAATGATACTTTCCTACCTTACAGTAACATTGTGAAGATCAGCTGGTTAATGACTGTATGGCACTTTCAAGTGCTATCATTATAGTACTATAGCCTCTCTTAGGGAGGGTTTGTTTTTTTTACAAAATTAATTGTAAATCCAATAGAAAATAATTCAGCCTCTGAAATTCTGGTGAGATAATTATTGTGAAGACGGTATTAGTATAGTGTCTTTCAGATGATTCACTATTTTAATTATTGCTTTCTAATTCTATGCAAATATAATGTAAAAACCCTGTAACCTTCTCATGAGTTGGTGGCATTTACCTCCTCAAATACTTAGCTGACTCCTTCAACTCCCATATTGCGCTGCTCGGGTGGGTTGCTCTGGCTGGCTGTGGAGCTCCCTGCGAAAACGTCATCTTTCGCTGGTGATTAAGAGATGCCCTATTTCTCCAGGTGGTTTGTTTGTGTGTTTTTTCTTGGCGTTGCGGGTCCTGTTGTTAGTTGACCGCACCTTGCAGGATTTGATCATCTTTTGCTGTGCCCATTAGTGTGGGCATGACCAGATCCTAACTAACTGCTCCAGGAATGGGTCACCTTCCGCCTGCCTGCCCACTCCCCAGGTACCTACTCTGTCAGAGCAAAGACCAGGAGCCCATCAAAGGAAGGAGGAGAGCAGGGTCTTCATTTTGAAGGGGATGAAGTGATTAAAAGCTGCTGCTTCTAGTTGTATGTCAATGAGATGTCACCCTTGCTTGTCCCAGTTGCAAGTCCATCATGGTATGCCATGCCTCATGGTTGCTTTGACAGGACACCCTGGGGTGAAACGTGGTGCTAAGCAATTTTCCTTTCTCTTGATTTGCTCTGGCAGCTGTTTTAGCTCTAGGTTGGCATTTGGTGTACCTCTATCTATGCTCGTACTTCCTGAATATCTTCAGCCTCAGCTTCTCCTGGGTTATTGTGGTATGACAAAAGCCTGTGTTGTCTTTTTTAGGACAATAAGCAAAGAGGTCCTTTGTGAAGGCAAACCACGATCCCTGCTGAGTGCAGGGGTAGGGCTGGCTGGAAATCAGAGGAAAAAAACCCATGAAGCCGAAGACTATGCTCCTTCTGCCCCAGCATTGGAAATGCCAGGTGGATTTTCATGCAGTTGAGCTAATTTAAACTGGTTGTCCCACACCCAGTCCCTCATGGCCCTCCACTCTGAACTGGAGACCAAAGGAGGAGTTTTCCTCCACAGTTTTCCATACAAATGTCCCTCTTTGGAAAGATGTGTTTTAATTGTGCTCTGAATAACTCCTAGACCCGCTCACTCTGCCTGGCTCCCTGCCAAGCTTGCACGTAAACAGTCCCCCTCCCGGCGCTCGGGAGCATCCCTCCCTGGGCATCGCTGGCGGCTCTCCCTAAAGCCAGAACTGAAGAGGTGCTTATGGTGGTCCAGTCTGGGGTGGTGGGTTTCAGCCAAGCACCTGGATGGGTGCTGGAGCCCAACACGGCACTGGTTGGGCACCCAAAATTGTCCATGGATGAGGAGGCTCTAGCTGAGGCGCTGAAATGAAAGGTTTGAGCTTGGTGCTGGCTCGTGCCCTCAAAAGCCACATCTTGCTCTCCTCCGGAATGTCCCTCCACCGGGATGCACCGCACGGGCTGGGAATGTGTCTGTGTTTAAAATGCTCTCGGGGCTCTGGGAGCATCGCTCCTGGAAGTGATTGCAAGTGTCTCAACCTCACGTCCATGGATGTCCTAAAGCTAAGTGTATGCGTGTCTGCCTGCAGGATCAGGACCTCAGTTATTAATAACAATTAACAATTAATTATTCCCGCCAGGGAGAGATGCAAACCTCTGGTTTATAGCTGGACAATACAGTGTGGCAAATTAAAGAGTGCAGTGTGAGCTTTTTAAGGTGAACATCCTTTGCTTTTGTTGGCTGATGTCTTAAGCATCGAAGTTTACTTGTTTAATTTTGTGACATAGTCCCTCCTTTTCATTCGTCTTTCCTTTATTCAAATTTTTGTTCTGTAAATTGAAAGAGATTTCAGTGCTTGTTGGAGTGATTAATGGCACGGGTGAGGGGAGGAAAAGGCAAGGAAGCACAGGGAGGAGAAGCTGGTTTTGGAGCAGGCAGGCTGGTGCTGGAGGTGGGGGAGAGGCCCCAGCCCGGCCCCGGGCAGGGTGACGCCGGGTGGGGGGTATAACTCCACCACTGTCTCCGAAACCAGTGCCCGCAGGACACGCACAAATCCCACCATGCGAGGGGAAAAAGGACACCCAGCACAGGCAGGAATTCAAGCAATTAATCCTTTACTTAAAGAATAATAAGCAGCCAGATTTTTACGTACCGAAAGTGGGAACAAGGTAAAAGGGGTTAAAAACTAAAAAGCAAGGACAGCAGACACCAATTAACACAATGCTAATTGACAATTTCCCCAAGCCTCCATGAAACATGCCAGACCTATTTCCCCAATTACTAATTAAATCAAACCGCATGCACAATACTAATTTCCCTAACTTAGGGAGCTCAGTAGACAAATAAAATGTGAAACTAACTTAAACATGTAGTTGAAGTGCAGGGAGAATAAGGAACTGAAAAGAAAAGTGGATCAACTTTTGCCCTGGATGTATTCTTTCAACTTCTGGCCTGTCTGGGGAGTCGAATGGGGGATCCTAATCCGGGCAGGTGTGTGGGGGGGTCCTGCTCGCTGGGCAACACCCCGAGAGAAGGTGATTACATGAGGCTGGTCTGACTTGCCGCTTAGTGGGAGCCATCCTGCAAAACAGCCTGGAAAGGGATGCACAAATGCTTGTGCATCCTGGGGTGGCACGCGGGTGTGAAGAAGAGCATGTGTTATCTGGAGAAACTCTTTACCTAGGGCTGGGGAAGGTGTGGAGGCACCAGCTCCCGCCACGGCATGGTGGTGGGGTTTGGGGCAGGTATGCTGCTCCCCATTAAAAGGGTTTGAGTGATGCTGGAGATGCGCTTGTGGCTGGGGTGTCCTTGCTCTCACCCGGGGCTGAGGCAGCCCTGAGAAGCTGGGCAGGAGGAACAGAAGGACAGCTCAAAGTCTTCCAGTTCGTTGTGCTTTATCAAACTGCTGACCCCTCCCCCGGCATGAAATAAGGATGAAATAGTAATGCGATAGGTTAATGCCGATAATTAAAGAGAGTTTAAAACTAAGCAGGAGACTGAACTGCGTGTGTGGGTGGCTGGAATGGTTGTTTGATGTGAAAGTCAATGACTGAATTATTCAGAGAGAGTGATTTCCAAATGATAATTTTACATTTCCCATAACTGATTTTGATTTATTCCAGCAGCACCCGGTAGCCCGGCGGGAGCTGGAAGAGGCGCTCGGCTCTGCTGCTGCTTTCCCCTCTCCTTCGAGCACGAAAAGGTGCTCGGAGCTGAACCCCCCTGTCTGGGTGTGTGGAGGTCGGTCCCCAGTGCTGGTGGCGCTGGAATTTTTCGAGGGGAAACGGCAGAGAAAGCATTTATTTTAAGCAGAATGGGTTGTTTCTGTATCGCTACAAGGGCTTACTGCTCGGTTGTGCTTCTGGAGGTGGGCAAGCACTCAGAAATCATCCGGATGCTGGCTTGGTTACCGTGGTGTTGGCTTTGCATCACACCTGGAAATGCGCTGGGCTTCATGTGAAAGCACCTGGTGAAGCTTGTTGCTCGCTCTCCTCAGATTTCAGAATTCACCTGGTCGCTTTTACCCCCAAACCTACTTTTTCCAGCACCCGCTCAGGATGCTGGAGTGCAAGTTGGGCTGTAAATCTCCCGTGAGGAGGCAGCCTCCCAGGACGTGCAGTACTTTCTGTGTCTGAGCAGGCCAGAAGTGCTGCGGGGACATCCTGAGGCGTCCTGGGATTTCTGCTTTTTAACCACAAACAAGAAGTAAAGACAGCCCATGGAGGAATGGGGGAATGTGACCCATAACCCTGGTCTGGGCACCACGCACGGGTTATGTGTGTCCGTCAGGACACATGCGAGCAGGTATTTCAGACCAGGAGGTTCAGCTTTGGGAACGTTTCTGCTGAGAATTGGAGGCAAACTGCTGAAAGTAGTGGAGGTCCAGATTACTTCCCCCAACATATTAAAGATGACCATCGCTGTTCTGGGAGGCCAGGCTGTTAACTCCTTCTGTACCTCCTGGGGCAGGCGTGGTGGCACCATGGTGCGGCCGAGCCAAGCAGGGATGCTCTGAGGAACGGATGCGTGTCTGCGCCGCTGCCTGGCGGGGCTGCTTCGGGGCTCCAGTGTTACTGTCCTGCAGTACAGAGGTTCAAAGTGAACTTTTCTGAACCTGGAGGGAGATTTGGTTTGGGTTAAGTCTGAAAGATGGAGGAAGGAGATGAATACTTTATTTGCCCCTCCACCACCCCACAGCTCGTATATCTGGCCTGCCAGAGCCCTGCATCCACTCCCATAGCGTGCTGCACCCCTGGGGACCTGGAGCCGCGCAGGACTTACGTCTGTGCCTCCAGTTGTGTCTTTGGGGTCTTTGCTGTCATTACTCTTAGTGCCTGGGAGGGAGCGGATGGCAGCAAAAGGGTTGGAGAAGGGCAGAGGGATGGGGTGGCAGGTTTTGAGGTTAAGGGTGGACTTTATGCCTCAGTTGGGGCTCTTTCCCTTGGCATCAGCAATGAAATGCATTTTGGGGACAGGCACTGCCACCGGAGGAAGGGCTCTGTGCTCCCACCCTCCTGCATCCTCCCAGAAACCTCTGGTATAGAGCGTTGCTTTCCCAGGATAAATGGGTATTTAATTTCTTACGGGAGGCACAGCGGCTCCGGCCAGGGAGGCGGTGGGACAGCCTTACGGTGTGCGTGGGCCGATGAGATGCGTAGGGCAGTGCTGACACTAGTCCCTCGTGGTCCAGGTGAAAGCTGCAGGTCGTTTTAGAGGAGGCTTCTGCCTCTCTTCTTGTGGTCATTAATTCTGCCCAGGGCCAGGGAGATCTTCCCTAATGAAAGCTTCAGCGAGATTGGTTTGTTGTATGGAAAAGCTTCAGTTTCGGTGAATCAGCAATTTCTGATGAAAAATCTTTTGTCTGAAAATTCCCAAGAAGCTCCGACTCTGACCTCGGAGCGGCTGCCTTCCTCCGAGCACATTACGGGGATTTATGGCGCACTCCCATGGTTTATTGTTCTACAGTAAACGGAGCTGCTGGATGAGTTTTGACTATCCTTCTGGGCAGGGAAGCAAATCAGCGTTGCGGGACTATCCAAACTTGCATGATTTAACAGAAGTCCTTGCTGCGGAGTGGGTGGGTTGCCAGATCAACTAGCTCCTCACCAGTTTGAGGTTGCACGTCCATCCTGGGACCATAGTGCATCTCTCTCTTTACCTACTCTGGTGAGTGGTCCTGCAGAAATATTTCTAGTGCTGTCAGCTCTTTAATTAGGAAAATAAACAGTGGATGCATCATCAGTTCGTAGCGTATTTTCTGAAGGCTGCTGGTATGGAGAGAACGCTGGCTTGCTTGTTTCTGCTGTGGACTTGTTGAAATTGCCTTAGTGACAGTAAATAGCCATGATAAGGTGGTCCTTGCCACAAAAAAATTGCAAAGTGTGAAAAGGGAAAAAAAAAAAGTATTATTCCTATTTTACAACGGTGGCCCCAGCACACTGGTACTGTAGTATTTGCTCAGGGCTGCAAGAAAAGAAACCCTGAGCTTGGGATTGAAGTGAAATCTGCAGAATAACATCGCCATCCTCAAAGCCTGCAATTACACAAGCCACTTCTGAGTTACAAGCATCTGTATTCGCCTCTTTAAAGACCACAGGAGAAGGAATGTGATAACAGAAGGGCTCTAAAGGACTTGCCCACAAAAGAGGACAAGTATTACAAAAGGCGTAACATATAAGCAGGGAGAGCATCGCTGATGTACGTTGTCAGGGCTGAGGCACCTGTCCTAGATAAAACCTGCACTATATGAAAGGTTCCACTAATTTTAATGGAGGTGGTAGGTAGGAATTTTGGAAAATGTGAAAATACAAGGAAACAGCAGGATGGACAGAGACTATTCCAGCCCATCTTTCTCACATGTAATACCTGCTTTTACCCAAGATTTCCCAAAACTTTGAAATGTGTATTTAGCAGCTGTGGCACCAAGATACCCAAAGGTGAGGTGGCCTTCTCGTGGCGAGGCAGCCTGTTGGGGACAGAGGCAGGACCAGGAGCTCGATGCTCCGACTGCCCCGAGTATGGCCCATCCAGAAGGCCGAGCTCCCTCCCTGTAATCATAGGGAAAAGTAATCAAATTACTGCCTTTCATGTCACATTAGTGAAAATGGATACTAGTATGATGCATATTAATATAATATGATGGGAAATTGCTAATACAATTAGACCATCACATTTTATTAGTACTGGAGTGACAACTCACCCTGAAGAGCAGCTCACTCGGGCAGTGGCTGGGAGTGAGCACAAGCCTGGTGCCCAGCCATGGGGACAGGTTTTTTAACTTTCTAAAAACCCACCTTGATGGTTTTTTGTTGTTTTTTTCTGCTCCTCAAGTGCATTACACCACGTTGTTGTAATGATTGCCTGGATTCACTGTGAAATGAGTCCTCATATAAAAAATTAGATGCCTCTCATGTATACATTTTTCTTCCTGTATATACACAGGCATAACTAATGAGAAAATCAAAATATACATCTATATAGAGAAGGATGGTATAAATTTTCCTTAATACATTCTATCATTTTATTTGGGGGTGATATCTTCAGTGCACTTTTTACCTAGTTGTAAAAGGGTCCTGTATGATTTTTGTGGATTACATATCACAAGAGCCATCCCATCTCAACCTACCTTAACAAACAACACAGCAGGGATATATTTTGTAATCATAGTGCACCTCAAACTTCCTTGATGGACATGCAGCTCATTTAAACGGGGATGATTAAAAAAAAATCGCGTTTGCAGCATCACCCTTGTCTTACTTTCTGCGGCACGAAGACCTGCCCCGATGGGCAGCAGGGACCTGCCAGCTGTGCGGAGCCGGGCTTTGGTTTCATACTAACCGTGCTCATCTCCAACGCAAGGGCCAGCCTCTGAGTGGGAAAGACTTCTGTCTTAGCCAGCAATCTGTTAGGACGATGAGCAGTCCTGCGATGTGGCAGCAAATGTGAAGTCCCACCAGGATGAGATGCTTTTCCCATTTACGTGCAACCTGTAATCTCAACATGACCAACCTCCTGAACAGAAATGGCTTTTCTAAACAGCTGCTTCATGTTCTGGGCAGGGGCTTTGCCTTGGAAATAGTATTTATCATTATTATCTATAATAATAATATCTATTATATCAAAAAAACATGCCATGGATTTACTACAGCAGGCAGGAGCATTTTTAAATACAAAGCCCAGGCTGATGATTGTGGCTTTGTTGACTTACAGATCCAAGGAAGGGTTTGGGACTTTGAAAAATAGTTGGTTCATTCAGTACTGCGTGAAGAGGATGGGACTAAATACTTATGCAAGGCTGAGCAGAGGAGGACATCCATTTCTGGAGGTGTAAGGCACTGGGAAATATTTGAGAGAGATGTTTCCACTTTGCTAGATTCAGTTAGAGCCCAGAATTAGATGGTGTGTGGGGCTTCTGTCTCTTATTAATAGTTTCTACGATAAAAAATAGTTGTGATTTGGGTTTATAGCTGGTTGTTGCCCTGTGTTTCTGTGCACGTCCCCGTGTGCACAGGTTTTTCCGTGTGCATTTTTAGTAGCACCTTTAGTTGAGACACTACAAATGTGAGCTCAAACATGGCAAAATGGATAAAGATTGATTATTTCTTATTCTGTGGGAGAAACTGAGGTGGACGAGAAGCCTTGGGCAGTGAAAGGGGGTAATGACTTAACTGGGGAAGTGGTGGGGGCAGCCTCAAGCCTAATTAAAAATGTTTGAGGATTTTTTTTCGGGTGTGATACTCCACTAAGTATTCCAGAAGAACTATGTTTGTGGTTCTGCCCATTAAAATAAATAAAATATTTATATTTTCTATTTACTTCAAAGTCTGCCAGTGGAAGGAAAATGCTTTCTAAGTAGTTTAACGTGTGAACAGCTTGCGGGCCAAACTAGGAAAATGAGTGTGCTGATACTAGGGGCAAAGACCCATGAATATTTACAGGTCCTTTTCAAAGCGTAAGGTGGGTTTCCTGATGCTTTGGAATAGGCTGTTGATGTGGAGGGTGAAGGTGAGGAGGAGGAAGGGGCATGGTGAGCAGCGCATGAAGGAGCACTCCTATTCTTGTTGGTTTCCTGTTGTGTACCAATTTTTGTGCAGAAACTCTCCCCACCCTGTTGAATGCCTTTGGCTGCTTTGGATGTCACCACTCACTGCTGTCCAGCAAAGTCCTCCTGCCACTTTCTGAACTTCCAACGCCATCAGATATCTTTTATTATTCCCATTATTTTGGAGATACTGGTGTAACTCTGGGTGCTGAGCGGCCAGTCCTGCCCAGGTTTGAATGCGTGGGGCTGGAAAGCAAGTCGAGCACCTTCCCCACCTCTTGCGTTCAGAGAGTTTTCATTATGTTTCCCGGTTGTTCCCTGGGAAGTTTATAAAGATGAGATAAAGCCCTCGTCATCCTACTGATGTGTGTAATAATAATACTTAGCATTTCTCATCTTTGAAGTGCTTTACAAATATTAAATAATTAATCCATCCAAGAGTGGAAGAAAAAGTATCAGCCTTCAACTTACACGCTGGGGAGTGGAGGCAGAGAAATCATAAGGTTTCTCCAGGCCAGGGAAGTGCTACCAGAAACTGGTGGGGACATGGGTCCATTACACATGGGGACCATTGACCACTGCCACCATCCTTGGATGGTAAGATCATAAAACTTGCACCAGGAGACGATGTGCTCTCACCGTGCATGGATGAGAGCTATCATGATTTGACTTTTGCCATGGGAGGTTTGAATTGGGTTGGATCCCCCGTGGAGTATCCATGTGAGGAGTGTGGCTGCTGGACCTGGGACTGCAGCCTGGGAGCACAGAGGGGGAGAGCAAGGACATGGGCTTCGCTTTCCAGAGCAATAGAGAAAAATCATATACAAACACTATTTATAGCAGCTTTCCAGAGATCGGACAATTTCTGTAAGCACTGTGTGAAGACCTTTAATGTAGATAAGCGTTGTTCACTTTGCTAATATGGGTTAGAAAATGCCAAGCAAAAGCAACTTCCCTTACATTCATGGCTTATGGTATGATGGACGATGGATCTAGGAAGGTTTTCCATGGAAGCACCTTAAAGGTGAAAGTGTCTTGCTTGGGCAGAGGCTGGACGTCCTGGCTCCTGCTCCCAGGCTGCCGCAGCAGGGTTGGCAGCTGCCTGCCCTTCGCTGTGTCGGGCAGGCAGAAACAGGGGCTGGTTTCTCACAACCCAGGGAAACGTTCTCAATGACTCAATTTTGGCTACTCTGGGATAATTTTTCGTCTCATTTCTTTGGGCCAGACACTTCACCCTGGAGCTGAGCCTAGTGAAAGCCATGTTAAAAGCGGTGTATTTAGCAAAGCGTTGGGGAATGTTGTTTTTAAACAAAAAGAAAAAAACACTCATGACCAGCTTTACCCAAGACATTCTGATTTTTGCTCCTCCTCTTAGCCAAAATGTGCTTTTGTGCACACCAAGCACTGCATCACGCCTGATCTGGCAACAAAGCTCTCCTCTCCTTACTTCATTTGGTTGTTCCTCTCCTTCCCCTGCGGGTCTGGTGCCGGGCAACTAAAAATCATTTTGGCTTTCCCCATCTTTATCTAACCCCCACAAAGTGGGCCTGGCAACCCTGTTATTTCCACACAATCCGAGCAGTGTTGTGTTTTTTCTTATTGCAGAGGGCAAATCCCAGAATAGAGCATAAATAAATAGATGATTTTAGAGGACTGTAGATCATTGAGTGCGACGCAGAAAAGGCCCCTTGTTTTGAAAGAGCAGCGTGAGGCTCAGCAACAATGAGTCTTGAAGCCCGATGAAAATCTCGGATGCTCTGAGGCTGTGTGTGTTGGGTGAACTTTATTTACACTTGGCACAAGCGCGCTCGTATGCGATGCCAGCGACTGCCAGGGTACGTGGACGGGGCTGAATAAAGCTCATCCCGCGCTGATGTAAGGAAATATTGAATCAAGCTGGAGACTGTCGTTTCCAAACCTTGGTTGGGTTTTGAAGTCAGTGGGGTTTCCACAAGGAAAATATGTTGGTTTTTTTTAAGAGGTAGACCCCCCCCCCCAATAAATGTGGAAAGCACCTGGGTGTCTTTTTCCATAACAAGGG
>VWZZ01001748.1:1275890-1282938 GCA_013399095.1 Psophia crepitans | reverse complement strand
TCCACAAGGAAAATATTTTTGTTTTTTTTAAGGGGTAGACCCCCCCCCCCCAATAAATGTGGACAGCACCTGTGTTGCTATTTCCATAACAAGGGAAAACGATTTATTCCGGTGTGCCTCTGCTTTAAGACATTTGTTCCTACCAGCAGTCCCCCCCGCTCAGATGAACTCCTGCAAAATACATCTCCTTTGCTGGAAAGAGGGAAATCTGTCAGCAAATTGGAGAAGAGCAGCAAGAAAAAAACACCTTAAAAGGCTCATTGAAGCTCTTAACAGTTGTACATGCAGATAGAGGGGGGGGGTGTGTATGTGTATATATATATATATATTTTTTTTAAGCTCAGCAAATAGACCCTCCCAGGGTAAAGCTTTCGGGGCTGCTGCGGGGGTGTGCGGATGGGGAGGAAGGTGGAGGCAGCGCTTGTTTGCCAGGCAAGTTGGGGAACATCGCTTTTGCCAAGCTCCGTCTTGGAAAAGACTTAGCCGGTTACATATGAAGGAGCTCTGTCTTCCCCCCCCCCGAATTCACTACTTTGAATACAATAAAGTTGCTTTGAATTTTTTCAATTATTTAACAACTTTCAAGTGGAGAAATATTTGGGTCTTTTAATTTCATTTTTGGCTCCTCTTTTTTTTTTTTTTTTTTTTATTCCCTTTGCTTCCATTCTGTTTGCTAAACAGTAATTGCAGATCTTTCCTGCCACCTTTAATACTCCCAGCTAATTATCCTGAAATAAATCTCTTTCAAGTCTGCATGCCAGCAGTTGTGGGATATGAGCGGCTCTTTCAGCTCCCGGCTGCCTGTCACTCAAATGGGCCTCAGCTGCAGCTCCGAATGATGAGTATTAGTCTCCCGCTGGGATGATTCTCCCAATCTCCCCACTTCCAACAGCATCTCCCAGGGCTGCACCACACTCCTACCTGTTAGCCTAATCTGGGATTTTCTTTTGCTAACGCTGTTATTTTGAAAGGAGGAAGAGGATTCCTGGGAGAAAGGCACTCGGTTAACCTTTTCCTAATTGCCATTCAAAGCTGAAAGGAAGGGAAAAAAAATAAAAATAAAAGACGATGATGGGTGTCGCCGCACGGGAGGATGGCTTGGGAAGGGTGGGCATCCGGGTGCCATCCCTCGCTGCCTTCCTGGGATTATTTATCTGGCCAAAGCAGGGGTTTTGGGGGCGGGCTCCCGATTTAGGCAGCCTGCCCTCCTCGGGCGCTTGCCTGAATATTTCCAGCTTGCGTCCCGCTCACTCAGAACCAAGGTTGTCGGGTTGTAGGCAGAGCTAAATGCTCCAGCGTTAATTTATTATGTGCTAGCAGTAGTAGTGAGGGCTATTTTTAAATGCCACTTAAGCTCGTGCTCACACATTGAGTTTGTAATGTGACTATAGGACAGACATAAAATGACATATTGTTACGCACTTAAAGGTAAGGTTTTAAATGAAAGAACTACTAAACTATTAGTACTTAAAGTGCTTACTATTTTTTTTTCCCCACCGTACGTGTGCCTTTTAATGACTTAACAATTGGATTGCCTCCAGCAGCCGCCTTGCCAGGGGATGCCCTGTGGGTGCACCCTGGCTGGCTGACGTGGTGGGTTCGTGGTACCCATTGCCCTTTGGGCGCTGCTGAGGGCTCAGCAGCGAGGGCGGGCTTGGGAGGTGGCGCAGGCGTCCCCCGGCTCTGGGCTCACATCTCCACCTCACCTCTGAAGCAAAAGCTTTTGGTTAGCCATTAAATACACACCGAAGTTGCTTGGCTGGCCTTGAATTCCCTCTTCCTAAAGAGTTGTTTTTCACTCAGGGCTCCCTCTCCAAACCCGCGATGGGCTGCACTGAATTAATTCTATTAAGTGCCAGAGGAATTCCTCGCTGCCGAATTATATTTCCTGTGTCTGTAAATCATTTCACCGCTGCTTTCCCTGACAGTTATGCAAGTGACCTTTTGATTTCACCGGGTTTTTTTATTTATTTATGACATTGCTAACCACTCTACGGCTGAGCATCGCAGTAAGATTGGGCAGTCACGTGGGATGCTCAAGAATATTTTATAAATATGCATATATGTATTAAAAAATTGAAACCAGCATAGAGTTGAATGTTTCAGACTTGGACCTTGGAAACATAATATTTACACTAAGTCATGTTAGTTTTAAGAGTTTATTTCTGTGTATTTTCATTTCCAGAGGAGGAGTTTTTTGAAATCCTCCCTTTCTTCTACCTGAGCATTTTTATGTTGTTTTGTTTTTTTTAGTCACCAGGCCAAGTTCTGCAGGGGCCAAGCAGTCACTGGGTTAAGTGGGAGCTGTGGATGCTCAGAGCTTTGGCAATATCCGAGCTGGGGATGGTATCATCCGACTTGTGTTGTACCAGCGCTGTAAATTCCCCTAAGGAAAGGGGAATCAGACACCCCAACTTCTGCGTTGGGCTTTGCAGGTGGTGCATTGCCATAGACACGTCTCTTCTGCAGCAGCAAAAGCAGCTTCTGCATGGGGGCGAGACCCTCTAAGAGCTCCTGGCTCGTGTGGGCGCCCCTGCTCAGACCTCTTGCCTTTTCATTGTGGTCCTGTCCCAATGGGTCTGAGCATAAAATGCAGCAAGTACAACTGCTGTTCTAGGCTGGGAAACCATGTTGGCATCCCAGTGCTTGATTTGTAAGTCTAATTAGAAGTTAGAAGTGTCAATGGCAGCACTTGCAGGCACAATTATAACACCTGCGAAAAAGGGAGGCTGCTTTTCCCACTCGGCTCATCCTCTGGGTGCAAGTCTCTTATAAATACAGCGGTCTGACGAGGAGAGCTGGGATGATGTCTGCCTTGCCACGGATGAGGTCCCCTCTCGGTTAGGAAGCAGCTAAGAAATGAGCTGTACTGCCGTCTATAAAAACCTGCAAACCAGAGGAGATCCCTGCTCCGGCCCTGTTAACAAATCCGAGACATCGTGGTTGGCTTGTGCGAGGTTTAGTGTGAGTAATAAATTGAGGTTTCCTGCAAAACATCTGGTCGGTTCGGCCCTTATCTCACTCGGCAAGAGGTGAAAAAACCCTCTGTGGTTCTCCTTTGCCGTGTTACAAATATAGATACCTATTTGTAAGGAAATATTGAAATAGAAGTCTGAAAGTATTCTCACGTTTGTTCCCCAGCGCTGAATTAAATATATTTTGGGGCTGTTTGTAATGCCCTTTTCAGTCCTGGTTAGATAGCAGTGCAGAACAAGTCTTTCGTTCTTAAATTGAGTTTGTAGCAGCCCTGTCAGGGACAAGGTTCACAATCTTGGAAAGCAAAGCCCGTGGTGAGGGCTACAGAAACACCATGCCTTTGCTTTGTGCTTCTTACACCTCCTGTGATTTAATCCCAGAACCAGACTTAATTTTTGGAGCTGCTGAGCCCTTGTGAGCCATGCCTGGCGTGATATAGTTTGGCCCAAGCCATTCAGTCCCCAGCAGAGGAGAATATATGATACTCATGCAACACATACGCTAATACATTTCCTACCATCTCAGGGCATGGTTGAATCTGGTTCAACATCTTTGCCCATCATGGATGATGTAGCTCAGATGACATTTGTTGGCATATCTCTGGGTCTTCCTGTTTGGTCTTGATCCCCCATCTTTGTCTTTAAATTATGTCCTATCCGTTATTCCAGTTTCCATGCTTCATTTTCCAAAATTACCATAAGGAAAAAAAAAATAGAAAATTTCTGATTCCTTTCACTGCTCCGGGTGTGCTTGCCCATAGTCTTCCTGAAAGAAACCAATAAATAATGCTCCTCATCCCCCTAAAAATTAAATTAAACCCAAATTTCTCTGGGGAGGAGGCTAGGTTAATTACAAAGAGCTACCAATGCCATATCTAAAAAGGCTTCTTCATTTTCATTTTTAATATTTAGGATGAAACTTGATATCTAATCCTTTTTTTTTTTGGCCAAACTAGTCAGTTTAGAAGTGGAGAGGCTGCCAAACGCAGCTAATATTACTCTGCCCAAGAGCTTCTGTCAATTAACTCCTTGCAGTGTTTGCCGGGGAGACTGTGAAGGGGAAGATGGTGCTGCTCCAGCCCAGAGCCAGCCGAGACCTGGATGTTCAGCACGGTCAAGGTTTGGTGGGAATCGCTTTCTGCTTGAACGTTAGGGGCCTCACTCTGTAGCCACACCACATGCAAAACATATTCACTTGCCTGGGGATTAAAGTTAGTAGAAAAACTTGGTGAAGACCCAGAAATTGATGGGAAAGTGTATATTGGGTTGCCGAAGAAGAAGAAAATGCTACTTTTATATTTGAGAGCAGGATGGGAAATGACTGGTACCTCCTCATGCCTATGAGTTGTGTGTTGGCCATTTGGGAGTGAAACTGCCCCGAACAGGAATGAAACTGTGAATCTAAATGCGAAGTGGGAATTTAAAGATAGTGGCTCATGAAATGTAGCCTGCAATGAAAAACGTGCTGCTGTTACACCCGGGCAGGGAAATATTTTGTGTTAGTTGAAAAGAACAGCAAAATCGTGATGAAATGAAGTTTTAGGCAAGTTTAGTGGAAAGGATGGGAATGGCAAAGGTGTCAGCGTGTAACGGGGTCGTGCTGGATAGTTCCTACAAATATTACTGTCACTCAGTGAGACAGACAGACAGACTGCTACCAAACCAGACAAACATGCTGTCGCTGTTGTATCTCTGATCCACGCCGCCAGTTCTGCCAGCTGATTTACCGAACGCTACGTTCCCGTCGGCATTTATCCATCCCCTTGGTATCTATTGGTCTCTATGTCTACACCCAGATGTATCAGATGCGTGCAAGGGTTGGCGTGCGTGCCCAGGTACGCGGTTGCTGGCTGCCTCTTTTCGGATTGCCATGGGGGAAACAGTTAAATATCCACGGCGAGCTTGGCTGCCTGGCGTAAGCAGGATACTTTGACTCTACATGACATCCTGCTCGTTTTGAAGAATAATTCTTATTGGAAAATTGCAATGCTAAATCATTAACTTCTAAGGAGCTGAAGGGGAAAAAGAGAACTTACTTAAAGGATCCCAGTGTGCTGCCCCGGCTTGCTCTGTGGTGTCCTCCGTACAGCATACACCACCGGTAAAACGCTTCTTGCTGCGTTATGTCATGCGAGGTCCAGTCCATTTACAAAGCTATCCTCCTCCTAGCAGCAAGGCCTTCTTTATGCTGGAGTTGTAACTTTAATGACGCAGCGAAAGGAAGAAATGCAGGGCAAGATTTCAAGGGGGAAAAAAAAGGAAAAAAAAGACTGCCTGAAATTAAGCTCCTAAATAGGTGGAGAAATGTCTGTCACCTCCCTTTTCCAGCTTGAGGAGCTGGGTGCGTGCCCATCGTGGGGCTGTCTTTGGTCCAGCAGCACAGTGAGCATTTGCTGGGGAGACAGGAGCAGGTGGATGTCCGTTTTCTTGTGAACTGGCTTATTTTGGCTCTCGGGTTTGGGTGAGAAGCTGTGGAGATGGAGCAGCGGTGGCCAAATGGTCACAGCAGGCGATTGGTCTGTACAAGACACGCATAACATGAGGTGGGTCGGTGTAACGGAGGACCCTCATCGGTTGCTAACTGGATGATAAACCAAAACCGGCAAGATGGGCTGGAGTCTCTGGAATATGCTGTCCATATGGTGAAATGATACAGCTTTATCACTGCTGCGTTAGAAGTAGTTCTTGTCGTCAAATGTCTAACCACCAGGATTTTTTTTAACAGACTACTTGTGTGATGAAAATTCAGGTTTTGGGCTTGGGTTGGGTAGACAGTGACTTGAGAAACAACCCTCAGCATCTCAGTCCTTTCATTTAATTTCATTCCCAGTGTTGTCCTCAGATACTCAGATGTGCGCTGGCTTTGGTGGAACTGGTGCGTGACTGCTTGATACCAGGGAGGTTTAAAAGACATTGAGGTGCAGGAGACACAAAGATGATTTTTGTAGGATTTAATTTGACCTGGCCTATGTTGCTCTGTGTGTGTGTGTGGGAAAGAAAAATCAAAATCAACCAAAACAAAAAACCCCTCAACCGAAAACACTATATGCCACTTGTTCTACTTCGAAAATTTAAGCCACCTTTGAAATCCTGGTCCTTTGCCTCCTATCGGAAGGTAAAGGGAAATTAAAGGGTTTGTACACCACATTGGTGGGAATTGAGACTCATTTTCTTGCTGGCTTACAAACATATAACAATCTATAATTATTTTTAATATTATTATTTTTGGTTGTAACGGAGGAAATTCAAAACAGAAAACTCTATAGCAAGGGCCAATCTGTCTGTTAAAGGAAACAATCTGTTCGAGCGCTCGCGCTCCCCCTGCCCTGCATGCCCTTAACTCTTTTGGGAAGCGCTTCACCTGTGGCTCTGGTCGCGGAGATGGAGCTTGTGCGGCTTCACGTGGTCCTCTCCGGCTGCAACAGTGGGAGGGGGCTACAGAGAATGACTGTACGGATGAGTATTTAGAGGTGGTGGGGAAATGGGAGGGAGAAAGAAGACAGAAAATTGTTTGTTTTTTCTTTTGTAAACACAGCAGGTGGTATTTCTTGCACTGTTGTCCCAGTACCGTCTTCCACTTTCAACCCTTGCTTTGTAGACCTTGGAAACAGCAAGCTGAGGTCTTCTGGACCCTTCTGAGCTTTTTGGGACAGCAAGCAGCAGTGCTAGGACAGGGGTAGCAAGGCTGCCTGTCAGCAGGACTTCTAGGAAACCTGAGATGTTAAGGTCCTGGTCATTTTACGCTCCTGTCTGTGAAACGGTGGTGGTGAGAGGCCCTGCCATGTGGTTGTTGGTGGCTGATTCTCAGCTTGTGGGACCAGAGCATCCCTATGCTCTCCCGATGATTTTGTGTACAACTGACAAATCTGCTTTGTTTGAGACTTGACCATTTAAGAATTACTGGATTTCTCTCCTAGGTTTTGTGTGCCTATGTTCATGCAGTGCACAAGTGGCCTTATTAGGTACAAAACACACGGGCAAAAACATCAGAAGTGTCATACCTCCTACACCACTTTCAGTGAAGAGGCCTGAACAGTAAGCAGCACGTGTGAATACATCCCATTGACATTGTA
>VWZZ01001748.1:1233390-1270890 GCA_013399095.1 Psophia crepitans | reverse complement strand
TGGGAGTGCATAGGCAACCCAACGCACTGGACCTGTTGCAGGGGAAAACTTGGCTCTCCAACTCAGTGGTAGATATTTAGTGTCATCTCAGGAGGTGCTTTCCACCAAAAGTGGCTGCTGGGACTGCCCAGATGTGGAGCATCTGCAGTCGGAGTGTGGGAAAGAGATGGTTCAGATCTCTTCAGCTATGCCATCTTGGTTGCTGGACTGTGCCGTTTTGCTGGGGCATATAGGTGTGTTGGGACGTGTATCTGCCAGGACGTGTATCTGCCAGGATGTGCTGTTCCAGCGTGACTGTCTTGGGGGAACAGGGCAAACCCTTCCTGCTGACCACTTTTTAGGGGACTCCTGTTGTGCAAGCGTGTGCCTGTTGTTTAGAGCATTAAGTCTGTCTGCTCCTGAGAAGGCTTTCATTTGAAAATTGATTTCAATTTTATTGGAATAATCAGTATTATTTTACAAAATCAATATATCATCAACCTGAAGCAATTTACAGGGTTTTTCAATTTACTGATTTTTTTTTTGTAAAAAAAACCAAAAACTTTGGGTTTTGTTCCCGATTAATAGAAGGGTTTTTAACTGCCAGAATTGCCAAATCTAAAAACAAAAGCCACAGCTCTGACTGCAGAAAGGGAAAGGCAGATGCTGGCCTGAAGGTCAGGCATTGCACCCCCTGCATAGGTGCCATCTCCCACCCCCCCCACAAGCGAGAGGGGAGCCTGGGCCCTATGCTCACCCCTTGCACGTGTCCTGGCCATGAATTAATGACCCTGCGTAGCTGATATTTATGACAGGGTTGTTTCTGCCTGTGGGCTTAGAGAGAGACCTCAACTCGTCTCGCCTCCATCCCTGCCCAGCAGTGCGCTGCTGAGAGCTGTTCCCAAAACACTGCCCTGGTCTCGGATTGAACCTGTGGCTTTAGTTTGTGGGTAATAGCCTACACAAAGTATTATTTCTTGTGAATCCAGACTTTTTAGTCTGGATTTTACTTCTCCTAGATGATGGGGGAGTGGGGGAAGAAGGAAATTTATGTTACTGTGTTACCCTAGTTGCTCCTGTAAATATAAATCCAGGACGATCTTTGAGCTAATGCCCAGTGTGCTGATTGGAAAGACCCCTCTTGATTTCCTGGGCCAAGTTTTGGGGGAAAACCTTGGTCTGGCAGAAAGGCCACTCAAAGCAGAGGAGATGCTGGGATATGAATACCCCTAGCTGGCGTTACAGATCATTTCCAGTGCTGTCCAGTACAGGAGAGGGCAATGCTGGCAGTGGCAGGGAGCCCTGCACAGCTCCAGGCTGGACCGTGTGTCCTCCACCACGCTGCTTGGGCTTGTGGTGTTGCTGAGTTGAGGTAAAAGATGCAAGTTTTCCAAACTGCATGTCATTCTTCTGGTGGCCGTGGCATTCTGGGGTGTGGGAGGGACACCCAGGACCTTCATTATCTGTGTATGCAGCAGAAAGGGAGCTGTGAAATGAGATGCTGTCTTCTGAGAGCCAGTAAGCCAAAAAGCTATGTCTAGGAGTGGCTTGTTATGGAAAAATTTTCCTCTTGGACCAACACTGCCAGCTCCACCACATTTTCTGTGTGCAGTTGCTGTTTGTTGCTCATCGAGTCTTGACCTGTATCAGCAGAGTGACCATGAAAAGACCCAAGATGCAGGACTTGGAAAGATCAGCTTGGGTCTGAGCTTCTCAAAGTGTTTAAAAAATAATAAAATAAAAAGGGTGGGAGGGTGGCAAAAACCAACTCTGGATTTGAAAAGCTCCGCTTACATGTTTTGGTTTGCGAAGAGGCAGCAGAGGAAGAGAGTAGGCGGATGTGAATGAAGCTTTACCAAACCGGTCCCCACATGCATATTTCATGCTATCGTTTATCAAAGTTTTATGAGCATCTGGTCTTGGCCCCAAAATCTTTTCAATTGTGGGATTTCTCTTTTTTTAATCTATCTGAGTTTGACTACAAGCAGAATCTGCCGTAATTCCCCGCCCCCCGTTGATTTTACCCAAGCTGGCTTTGCACAGGCAGACCGGGGCTCCAGCCTGGCTCCACGTGCAGCACATAAACCACGTGTGACATGGAGTGGCTGTTCATGTGTTTTATTTCCCAAGGGAGAATTTATTCAGGAGCGTCTCTGTTACTTAAAAACACTTTCTCATCCTTTCAAAGCTGGAGCAAATGGCGTGGGGCTCAGCAGCATGGAACAGATCAGGGAGGGAAAGGGCAGGGAGAGGTGGGAATGGGCAAAAAGAGCCAGTTTTATGTTACTTTTCTGCAAAACAGGGCCTGGGAATGAAAACGAGGACCTCAGGCAGATTTAAGTTATGCAATACTCTGTTTTGTTGCCATATGTTGCAGGAAGAAATCCTAAGGTTTTGGGTTTTGGTGTTTTTTTTCTCCCCTTCCTACCACTGAGTGATCCCTCAAGACTTCCCTCAGCTCTCCAACCTTACGTTCGTATGCACACTGCCACATTCATTCACACACATCTGAAGGAAAAGCAGATATGTTTCACATTTCACAACAGATTTTTTAATCACAGACTGGCTTTGTAATATCAGGTACTTGGGCATCAGTTCCCATCTTTCCATGATTTAACGGTCCCTCCAGAGCAAACACTGGAGAGCTTGCAGCAAACTTTGTATGAACGTTTGGACAAACTTCTGGACATAAGCTCCTTCCTATCAGTTCTCAAAGAAGGTCTTTTTATTTGTTGATAGATAATTGGTTGGGTTTTTTTTCTTAGACTTGTGAAGAAGTGATAGATTTATTCAATGACTTCAATGCGGTGATAATTTTTGTCCTTACTCCTGAGAGACAATCCACTGCAGAATTCAATCTGATTTTCATTGGGGGTAATTTCACATAGTTACGGAAGATGGTGTGTGGGGGGGTGTTTTTGTTTTGGTTTTTAATGGGTTAGGTAAGTTTTCCATTCATTTTTTTTTTTCCTTTTGTATTTCTTAAATCCTCCTTTGGCTCCCACGTCGTGCTCAACCTGCAATTTCAAGATGCTTTTGCAAAATTTCAATGGGACTGCAAACCCCTGAAATCTTGAAACTTGTAGGAAGAGTTTTTGGCACAAGTCTGAGGAAGCCAGCCATCCTGAGATGTTACACGCAGATAGGGCTCACGAGTGAGCTTGTTTGCCAGGTAGGTTTGCTCAATTTAAGGGGACTTTATTCATAAGTCTAGACAGCTTAACACTGAGTGACCATCTTATTTCACATTAATGCAGCTTCAAAGCCATTTGCATTTTTAGCACTTAGACTCCCAGGCCTGATGGATTCAGGAAGCGATGGGTACATTATTTAAAAACTGAAGAGCAGCAACGTTTTACAACAGTGGGTCAATAGTCGGCCTAATATTGGAGCCCTGATGTTTGAGCCTGGGCTTCTGAGCTACGTTTTGTTTCTCAGTGCTCTGTGGTTTTACAAAATTTCCAGAATATCTCAGGTTTTGCTTTATCTTTTTTTTTTTTTTCTTTTAGCCACCACACTCCCTTCTGCACATACAGATGGAGGTGACCTGGGTGGGGAGGGTGAAGGTCTCAGATGTGCTCCCAGATTTGTTCTATAGCCCTTGCCAGCAGCTCTGGAACCATGGGCAGATCAAGAGGGAGAATTGCTAGTGTTTTCCCAGGAATATCTCCCTGGGTATTCTGGCCCCAGACTGCTCATAGCTGGCAGCCAAGGGCATTGAGAACCACTGTTAACTCCCACCTGACTTTAAATAGAATGCTAAATACTTGGCCTTTCTTAAAATCCTGCTGTAACACCCTGATCAAGGCCAGGTTGGATGAGCCTATGGGCTCACCTGGGCTAGTGGAGGGTGTCCCTGCTCATGGCAGGGAGTTGGAACTAGATGATCTTTAACGTCCCTTCCAACCCAGGCCATTCTATGGTTCTACGATTCTATTTTAGAAATCCTATGAGCACAGCTAAGTTTCCCAAGAAAGGGATCTTGAGTGTGGTTACATCATTACTGAAGGACATGGTTTAGTGGTTAATAGGTGGGGGGGGGACGGTTGGACTTGGATGATCCTTGAGGTCTCTTCCAACCTTAATGATTCTATTCTATTAGAGGGCAGAAGCCCACTTGGTTGGCTGTATCTTAGATATGTTATTTGTTATTTAACATATTTAATGTGTTATTTACATATTGCATTGAAACCTGGCTTCTGCTGCCTTCTGACTTGGATGTGTACTGAGGAGGTACAGTGTTCTGGTATTACACCTCGTGCTGTGCGTTTTGTGGCAGCCTCCCTCCTCCGGAAAAGATGATGGATCCCTGAAACCTCATCACGGAAATGCATAGGGGGTGGAGAGGAGGGAGAAAAAAGGAGTTTCAGCTAAAAATATCAGAAATTAAACAACCAGGTTGGCCAAATAGAAGATTAAAAAAAATTTTTTAAATATTTTCCAAGTATAATTGTTCCTGTATTTAGTCTGGGCTCTACTTGACTGAACAAAAGTGAAAACAAGTAAAGTAGATGATAAGCATAAAAAGCTGCATTCAGCTGGAAGTATGTAGAGTTTCTGCACTGCAGGAACCGTGCATGGTTTTGGTTTTTACTGGCTCCAACCCTTTTGTCTGAACATTATATATTTCTCATGCCTAGTAAATACAGTCACCCTGCTCTGTGATTCCCTGAAAGCAAGCAAAGCTAGGAGAACCAGACATCTGAAATCTGTCCCTCTGTCCAACTGGTATGTTCGGTGGGATAGATCTTCGTGTCTTCAGGAGCATCATAAAAAAAAGCGAGCTGACAAAATGGGCATTTAGAAGGTACGGTGTTTTCTATGAAAAAAACCTCAAGAAAAACCATACAAGTACTAAATCTCTAGTTGAACACAAACGGGAACGGCCATCTCACAGAAAATGCCCAACTTTAAATTTTGCTTTCACCCAGATTCAGAACTTTTTGTTCCAGAAGAAATTATACAAATTTGAGTTTAATGATGGGGGAAAATACCCCAAAAACAAACAAAAGTGTTTCATGTGGACATTTTGATAGCCCAACTGACTGACCCCAAATGCTGCTCAGATGGGCAGAGGTTTGTGCTGTACAGTGGCATTCGTACTCTGGAGCAGAGAATACAGCTCACAACAAGCCAAGCCCGGCTATAGGAATGGGACTGGAAATGCTGAACCGTTCTGGGTCATTCTGACCATCTGCATATTTCTGGTGAAGTTCAAACAGGCCCAGGAGAAAATAGCTCATTTCAGTTTCCTGGTAGAAATGTGAATATTCCCAGAAATCAATAGTTTCTCCTGGGTAATTTAGGTTTTACAGAAACACTTTTTGGTGCTGGAAGAATTGGTCTTATTTAAAATTCCCGAGCAAGTCCCATGATAATGTATGTGGTGTTATTTAAATGGACCTGTGGAAGTCTCTCGCAGAAGAGCGATAAGTTGTTACCCTCCCTGTGAGGAACAGTCATGCTGTCCGAAAAGTCTGGACGACTCTAGGAGGAAAAACTCTCAGTTTTCCTGTGGAAGGAAAAAAAAAAGAAATAATAATTTCCCAGTTCAAAAGCCTGATTGCAACTCAGTGAACAGCAAGATGAACATAGGCTTCGATTTGGCCCCTCAAAGCCAGTTTATCCTTGGTAATTTTGTCTCTATTAAGCTTTATAGAATTCTTTCACGATCTCTTGGTGGGAAGGTGAGATGCTGTCTTCAGGTTTTCACCTGACCTCCTTGCACCAGCCCACACGGACTGTAGGGCTGGACTTTTTAAGGTAAAAAATGACTCTGTGTGGTAACAGGAAACAATATAAATTAGGGTTGCTTTTTTAGCAAATTTTAGTTTTAAGAATGTAATTAGTCAAATCAAACTAATTTGCTGGAGTAGGTAATTTTTTATTGCATTGTGGTCTGACTTGAATCCGTTCTTTTTCCATTCCTTTTGTGCAACCTTCCTGTAATTCCTAGTTTGCTTTTCTAGACATGTCATTTTCTTGCTTAGAACGAGCAAGGAACAAGCAGCAACCCAAACACATTTTGGGTGCTTTTACAGTCTGTTGTTAGTAAAAAGCCAGCACAGGTAGGAAAGGAAGGCCAAATTGTCGCGTGCATCCCCAAGAGCAGGTACATTTGTTTTTACTATGCAGTGGCTTACAATTGTTCGGAACTATTTAAGTCTCCTGGCGTCACCGGTTGTGTTGTCTTGCAATTTTCTGCCGTTGCCGTTTGTGTTGGTAAGCATGAAGAGCATGGGCATGGAGGACACCCTGGTAATTGCACTGAGTCACTGTGGCTAAGTGCACGTGCCAAATTGCTGCATTGAGCTATCTGAGAAGCATTAAATGAACTTGCTTGGCTACCAGAACAATATTGGGAATTCCTGCCAGCTCTGCTCAAGCTTAATTTCTCTCCATTGCTAGATGGCACCACCCGCTATCAGGGAGACAGAGTTGAGATAGCATGAGCTCACAAAGGACAGTTATCCTTAAAAAGGTGCTTAGGGGGGTGTCCAGACCTAGGACCCAAAGATGAAAGCAACTTTTACTATGATTGCTGTGAACTTGCCAAATTCAAGACACCTTTACACTAAATGTGAACATCACACATTGAATTATCCCATCCTCTAATAGTGTTACACGTGGTCTAAAAAATATCCTTTGTTATCCATGAGAATCTCCTGGTTGAGGTCAATGCAAACCTCCTCTGTGCTTCAACTTCCAAATTTAGGTCTGTGCTCTCATGCTCAATACTAAAATCAAAGAGGTGGTAGGAGGATGATTGTTTCCCATGGCTGAAGAGCAAAGTAAATGCATTAGCTTAATAATATTAGTTATAAGATGCAGAGATAAGAGAAATGGGTGGGGAGCAGCAGTTCCCATCCAAGCCTTAATGGGGACTGTGGGAAAACCTGAGGGAGCAAACCCCAAGCCAGGTGAAAGTCATTACAGCTGAAACCCATTACACATCCCAACCTGGGCCAAGTTCATGGAGGTTTTGCGAACCTTTTGATGAACCTGGTCTGAGTTTTAAGTGAGTCTGGCCTGAGTTAGAGGGTCAGGTGGAAGTGCTCTTGTTTGGGCTGAGTTAGGTTGGCTGTTTGAACTTGAAAGTCACTGTGAAATTTAGGACGTGAGAACCCACCGCAGACCCAGAGATCAGAAGATGATCCCCACAGAGCTCCGTAAAAAAAAATATCACCTGATTCTCCCTGTATCATTATTTTGTTGAATCTGACATGTTTCATAGCTACATCTAGAAGGGCTTGGCCAATTCTCATTTATACCATTTCTCAGACATTCTCATTTACACAATGTTTCCATCACCTTGGAGGGCAGATCTGTGTTAAATACCCAGAGTGTCAATGAAATGAAAAAAACGTGAAATAAATTTTCTAGGTTATGTTATAACTTCTTCAGTGCAGGAAGTGTGTTTCTGCTGATTTGAGCCTAGCCAAAACAGCATCGTTCATGGCAATAATATTCCTTCTAAGAACAGCGAAGCTTTGTGGGACAACCTCTGTCTTATCCCTGGGCATGATGAACGCGTGTCCCATGGTGCTGCCTTCTCTTTGGTGGCATCTATACCAAGGTGCCTCTCCGGATGCTGGTGCACAAATAAAAAGCTAGCAAGCAACATATATTATCCCGGGAGCTTGCGTTTCTTTATTATCTGGGCATGCGTTACTACGTGGCTTATGGCTGCTGAGGTTGGTTGGAAAGGAGGTGGTGTTTTGCTCTGCCATCTGCAAGGAGAAAAGGCTGCTTGTAACAGGTCATCTGGTGGAGCAGGAAAGCTCAGACCTGCCTGTTTATTTTTTCCAAGGAAATAGTACAGGAAAAAGTGTAGAAAACGAACTTGGACCATGCTGTGTAGGGTGCTGTTGTGGCTGTATCACTCTTTGTGCAGTGATATAGCTGTTTTTGGACACACAGTCCTTCTTTAGGAGTGTGGGACACAATAAATTGGAGGACAAAATGAGAGCAGCTCAAATACAATGTTCTGTGACAATAAGCAGCCATCAGTGTCGAGACTTATTAGCGAAGCAGCGATACTGCAAGCCACCAGTTAACGCAGTACGGGCCATGTGGTCTTGCAGCTAACCCCTATCATTTACTGAAAAGTATCACATAAGGGAATATATGGTTAAAACCACATAAAAAGATAATTAAAAAAAAAAAAACCCAGCAGAAATCTTGAGTCTGAATTACATTAAAATGTTCAGCCAGACTCTCAGCTGGTTTTATTTAAGGGAATTTCTGCTGAAGTCTAAGCTCTGCCAGGTGATGCTGGCTGTGTGTGTATGTGGCCGCTTGCACTCAGAATATTAAATTGGTTTTATGCATTAAAAAAAAAAAAAAATTAAAAATATTTGCTGATTTCAGAAGAGCGTGTCCTGTGAATGAAATGCTTCACTTTAGGGTGATATGTTGTGACTTATGAAAATTTGAAATACCTGTTATGGATCGGCTCTCACTGAGCGGGGACTGTGTTTGTCAGGCGATGATTGAAGTTGCAAATCAGTATTCTCCAAGCTGGAATTTCCAATGGGGAGGCAGATAGCTGCAAAAACATCAGTTTTAAGAATAAAATAAAATGAAACAAGCAGTAATAAAAAAAGTACTTGACAGGCAAATTTGGTGTTACACGTTCTGCATTTCTTTTCAGTCTTTCAAACTTTCTGAACACTATAATTTGTTTCTAGTGTTAGCATCACTATCATCAAAGATGTTGGACTCTATTAGCTCAGCTGTCTAAGGGATGTCTTTTTAAAAAGGAAGAGAGTAGGGAAAGAAAAAAAAACACCAGCGAGAAGTTCAGCCACTTGAATTTAAGCATAATCGCTTTTCTTAACACATGTCTCTCATTTGCAATCAAGGCAAAGACAGCAGGAGAAACCTCAGCCAGCTGCTTGCTTGCCCCAAGACAGGCAGAGGTGGTTTCTTTTCGTGTGAGTTGTGATTTTGCTAAGGTGACTCTTTCAAGGCAGGAGTGCCGCGTGGTATGTGCCACGGCATGGGCCAAGATTTGGGTTAAACAAAACCTGTCATTTCATGTAACAGTTCAAAAATTCGTCTCAGTGGATGTTTCTCCCTACCTGTCATTTTTCCTAGGGTAGGGAGGCAGGGGTCCCTCTCTCCAGCTTCGTCTCTACTAGCAGTTTATTCAGCCAAGAGCAGAGCAGATGTAGAATGATGGTGTAGAGAGTAATAGATGATCACCAGTTAGCTGAAGGAGGTGTGGGTCCTCCTGGTGAAGGCTCTACCCTGAAATAAAAGAGATTTCGTTAGACCTTAGCTTCAGTGTGACCTTCCTATCTCAGCATGCCACCTAATTCTCAGACAGTGCTGTTGGTCCTTCCCTTCTATTTTTGCATCTTAACTATAACAGTGTGAGCAACTGACGGTGGGCACAGCTGCTGTGTCAGTGTCCTGCTCCTCATCTGGCAGGTCCTAGCCATGGCCAGGGCTGGAAGAGGCCCTCTTGGCTCCTGAGTTATTGCCCCTCATTAATAAGGATCAGCAGATAACGTTGTGGTCTTGCTTTGCCTTGTTTGTGATTATCAGCAGGTCACAAGCTTTCTCAGATGAGTTTTTATTTATTTGAAATGATTTATCAATTAATTCTGTGATGAATTAATAAGTAGTTCAGTTTTGTGTATGTATTCAAAACAAAATACAGGCTGTCTTCGAAGCTGGATGGAGCACATGGTATTTTTCTGTTTGGTTGGAAGAACATCACTCTTACAGAGAGGTTTCTGTGGCAAATACGGAAACCAAACCATGGAGTACTAATGTCCTGCAAACACACCTCGTGTTTACTTGAATTTTTCTCTTTCTGATGTTGTTCCTGACTGTACGTTCTTGTGTTGGAGTATTCAGGGGAAATAAGCAGCAACAGTGACACCAAACTGGACAAAACACTTGTGTGAAGACTTCCATGGATATTCCTAGGACATATTTGCAGATTTTCTCCAACTTTGCTCATGGCTGTTGTTAGTATTTCAAAAAGTGCTTTTTACAGAACGCGGGCCAGAGAATTTTTAAAATGTTAAGACTCAAACTTTTTTCTAGGTTTTGGAGCATCTGCCACTCATTTCATATATCAGCAATTATGTTCTCATGAAAGCCTCTATATAATGCTGATGGGACATACTCCCAAAAGAAACACGAAGGGAGATGGGGATGGCTCTTTCCCATTGCTAATTCTCTACTGGGGGAAAAAAAAAGACTTGCTTAATTATGTACTAGAAATGGAGGGGTATTAGAACCACAGGTGAACCTTGAAGGGAATGAAAATCACTTGTGTGGTCTCTGCTTCCACTTGTTTATATGCTGTTTGGTGAATCTGAAGTGCTTTGGAGCAGGGTCTTGGACATTCAGCATCTACTGGGTCCAAGGGATTGTGGAAGATGCAATGCAGTTTAAGTGAGAGACTGAGTCTGCCATGATTGAGCCATGAGCGATGGAAATGGTCTGAAGACAAATCCGTCCCAGGTGGAAGAATTATGGGACTGAGGGTGGATATATGCCAAGATGAGTGGTTTGCTGTAGGAGAGTGTGTGGGATGAGGCTGGATTTAGTCAAGTAGGGAGAACCATGGGGACTTTGGTGTTCGTTACATTAGGAAGAAGAAAGTGGGAGATTGTGGTGGGTACATCGAGGTGATTGCACTGGGCAATGGGGAGTCATGTTCCAAAAGTGGTTGATGTTTTGCTGGCTTGCTCTTGGATACAGAGCCAGTGCTTTACACGATTTCAGAAGCACATCATACCCGGAAAGCAACATGTTTTTTCCCCAAGGGGACTGATGTAAGCAGCTCCATATTCTAGAAGCAGTTGTGCTCCACAAGGCTTTAACGGCCCTACTACCTTCATCCTTGGGGAACGCGTTTCTGATGCATTTGGAAACTTTCCCTCCAGTTCCCTTACTGTTTACGATGACTTTACCTTTTCAGTAGAAGATATAAAATGTATTTTTAAATATAGAAAGGTTGCTCACCAGAGACCAAACCTCTAGAGGAAGAGGTTCAGATGGGAGCTCTGTGTGTTCTGCTGGTCTCAGGGCATATGGCAGTGCTGGCCTTCATGGCTCAATGGCTTGGGGACTCATTTGAGCAGAAAGCGACTCAGATTCCAGTTCTCGCTGCCTGATGCAGATTAGGGATATTTTTCACAATAACTCTTCCAAACAAATATGCTACCTGGAGAACCTCTGCCAAATATCTTAATGGCACTTGAGGCTTGAGCTAGTTAGTGGCATCAAGTGAAACAAAAGCACCTCCCTGACAATAGCGGGAGCCATTCCCATTGTGAGTGAAAATCATTTTCAAACATGAAAATATACCAGCTGGGTCAAGTAATGCTTATGAAAAATTCTCTGGTGTTACTTTGATATGCTCAGCGAAGGAACTTTAATTTAATGGGACTCAGTTGAAAAGAACCAATCAAGGAACAGTGGAAAAGCTGAATGCCCAACATAAATACCTGCAGTTCAAACCGAACAATGCCATTGTTGGGCTGTAATCAGGAGAGGGCTTTCAAACAATGCCCGGCGGTGTCCCTCGCCAGCCGGCGCAGGTAGCGCGCTCGCAGATGACTAATGCCTAGCATGTATCTGGGTACATAAATTACTGTTTACTAATCTCGCGCTCTCTTAGTCATCCTCGAAAGACTCCTTAAAGCGGGTACGCTAACGCTGGGCACTTTTCACAGTAAGTAAATGTTCTGTTTGTGATACAAGTTGCTGGATGCGGAATTCAACTTTGCTGTAGCTGTGGTTCGCTTGAATGATCTTGACCCGATCTTGAAGGGTTTGAAAGGCTAATCCATTCATTCCTATTCCAGACATACACAGATTAGGCTTCTGTTGAAACAACTTGCGCTTTTGAAAATAGCAGCAAAACTGCAATCGGCTTTGCATGTGTCTTAAGTTTCCAGCCTGGCAAATGATACTGGCCTTTGTGCCCTTCTTTTGCTGTCTTCCCTGAAAAGCGCGACTGTTCTGGTCAGCCAGGATGCACCCTCTTCAGCCGGTAAATTCAGTAGCTGGAGGCTTCAGGCATGGCGGCTTCTTGATCTCTGATTTGGTTTCGCTGTAGAGTTTCGGTATGAGGTGACCTGAGGAGTTGTCTCGCATGTGGGCTTCAAGTGCAGTTTATCTTGGTTCAATGTTTGCTCTCTCTTGTGGATTTTGAAACAAGTCTCACACACACACAAAACCTCTCTTGGCTTTGTGATAGTTGCTTCTCATTTCTCCTTTCAGATGTCAGGTGATAACAGAAATGTTTCACGGCTGGATCACGCACTGGTGCAAGGGGAGCTATGCTGGTGGGTGTTAGCTGGGGCATCTGCTCTTGGATATGTCCACATGTGTCTATGCAGGTACACCCACTGTTCCCACACGTACGTGTTTGTGTGCATCTGCACGTGGCTCTGGGAGCCCGTGCTTAGCTGATGAGTTCTGATTAGGGGGTTGTTAATTTTCATGTCGGTGGATGCGTCTCCTGTGCTGCTGAGGTGAAAGTAATGGTGTGTTCAGGAGCTGTGCACAGCCTGCATGTGTGGGCGTCCACTTGCATATGCCTGTCACCAACCATGAAGGTCAGAGTCTCAGTAGGGTGGTACCTGAACTTCACTCAGACTTGGAAAACTTAAAACACAGTTGTTCCAAGAAACTGGTTCTGAAGGGGGTGGTCTGGAGAGTGTCCATAGAGGAGAGGTGAGGCAACTGGCAACTCCCTGCACCTGCTAATGTATACACACGTGCATTAATCTGTGTATATATAGAGCCGTTATATATACCCGTATATGTCTGATGCCAATCATACATTGCTGAAAGAAAAGGGATGTTATAGGGGACAGTTCTCCAAGCTTTACACACGCGCGTGCGTACCTTAGCAGCGGTAGCTTTCCTGGGGGGCTTTACCACAGCTCATGTTCTCCATTAGTGCTGAGTGATGTGTTCCCGTTCCTCATGGCCGTGCAGCTCCCTCCTGCTCTCTCTTCCCTATACGATCAGAAACGCATCTGCTGTTGCAGGCACGCGCGTGAAACGCTGCCCGCGCTGCTTTTGGCTGGTGGTGTCCTCCACCGGAGTCAGTTTGCGGCTTGATCGCTGCTGTATGAATCAATAAGGTGCAGTTTGGCACATCCCTCTCCCCGTATATCATCAGCAGACGCTGCCTGCGCAGCGCGCTTTTATAATTAAAAACCTGGACAGTTTCCTTGTGCCCATTAATACGGTGCTGCATAAATCTGCCCGGTGCCCCTCAGCTTGTCCAGCTCCACCTTGCAAATGGCTTTGGTTTTCTTTGAGACTCGGTCACCGCATGCAGCAAAATGATTGTCCCAGGTGCACAGTGAAGACTTGGCTGGTTTTTTCCCCTGTGAGTGACAAAGAGAGCTCTCAGGCGGTGTTGGCCTTCCCTTCAGCGTGTCTGGGACTTTACGAGCAAGGATGCCTTGTACAGTCAATAGACCTGACAGACCGTTGGAAAGAGGTATTGGCCACAAACTGGAGGGTTCTTTTGAGCTTGAAAAAGGGTTTGGCCAATAGTCTGTGCAAAAGGCGGGTGGGAATAACTGCCTGCATCTGAATTGCTGGCAAAAGTGCTTTTTGCCGTATTTCTGCTGTCGCACCAGCTGTGGAAAGTCACCTGGTTAAGGAGAGCTAGTCTGAGGTCACTGATGCTCCAGGCTTGACCTGTGTGGATGCCCTGCTCAGGCTGAGATATCTTACGGCTGCGAGCGGGGGACCTCTCGGCAGAACGGGAGATACAATGGCATCGGGAGCCCGCCGAAGGCAAGCCCCCAAAAGGGTAATTACTTACTGCATATTTATAACCTGCATGGCAACGGCTTGCTGGGCAGACTGCTTATGCGGGCTGCATAACGAATGCAGGCGACCGCCCAAGGCCTTCCCCCGCCCTCCATCGAGCTCCCCCAGGCATTAAAACTATACGTCCTGACTTAACGCTATGGCGGTGCGTACCGCTCCTTCACGCGGGCTGCATTACACTGGCAGAGAAAAAGGCTTTACGTATCGTCTCTGCCAGGCTGACCTTTAGGGTGTTTACTTTTCAATCAGCTTTAAGAAGGCGAGCTTGAACTCCCCGGCGTGAGCAAGTGCAGCGCTGGAGCGCTCTCGCCCAAACATTTGCCAAGATAACGCCGAAGTGACAAATAAACATGAGTTGTTTTTACAGGTGTAAAATCAACAGATCAAATGCTGACCCCGGCCGTGGTCGTGGAGCCGGCCTGCGTTGTGTTTGAAGAATACCACTGCATCATTTACACTTGCAAACCCTTTGTAATCTTAATCTCTTTGTTGCTTTTATGTTATACTGGCCCCCCAAGGTTAAAGAAAGAGATTTAGACCTTAAACACAAATCCAGCCTTCAAGCTCTGGAATTATCTTTGCCTTTAAATGCAACTGATCAATGCCCATTTCTTTTGAAAATAAAACCCTTTTGAACCTTGAAAGCCTTCCACTGTTGAGCTATGTCTAAGTGCCACATGGGGAAATGGGCAGAAAAAAGCCCATTTTTCCCTTAGTGCTTGCATTAGAGGTCCTAAAGTTCAGTCCAACGCAATCAATTTAATTGGCGCTAGCTCTAGTGACAAATTATACTGGTTTACACTCAAGTGTAGCACAGATTCCTCAAACGCTGGGAAAGAAGGGAGATACACTTCTTGGTCTCTACTTAAAGAGGGCAACAGTATTGGAAAAGGAGCACATTTAATTTATCACTGTCAGAGCAGGTGCAAAGTTTAATTCTAACTAAAAGCATTAAACAATTAACCCAGACAGTCAGGCCCTTCTGAAAACGCTCAGTTGCAGGGAACACATGGACCAGATTACCAATGGAAAAAGTCGTGGCTCCTCTTCTATTTAAATGAATATCTTCTACCACATAAAAAAAAAAAAAAAAAAGAGAGAAGATGGAAAGAAAAAGGGAAAGAACTTTATAGCCCTCTGGTAACTGCTGAATAAAATCCAGGATAGGAAACTCTGCCAGAGTGGCAGCAAATAGCCATCTTTTAAGTAACTCATTGATCTTTGATACCCTATGAATTAGGGAATCTGCACTTTATAACCTGCCGATACCGGCTCTCTGTAATAACCGCGCACGTGCGTTTCGAAGTGCCTGGCTACTGCTTGCTTTCGCAAGGTGAAGCGCTGCTTAGGCTGGATTTTATTCCTTTGACACTTTGAAGAAACACAAGGACTCTCTTAAAATCGGGCGTGGCTTGCCCAGAATCGCCTGCAACCTGAGGTTTCGGTTTTAAATAGGAGATTCCCCCAAATTAGGGTCCAGCTGAAGAAAACCAGTAAATCCATCCTTCAGTCCATCCTTCATTAGCACAGCGACACCTCACAGCCACAGCAGACATCGGAGCTTGGCTGAATTGAAACGATGCTTTGGCAGGATGAGGGGCAGAGTGTGGTACAGGTGGTGCAGAATTTAGGGCTAAAAACCACGTTCTGGAGGACAGCTACAGAGGAACAGGAAGTTTGAGTTAGTTTTGAATCCGCAGGTTATGCATTTATAATAAAATCTATCTTTCTGTGACTTAAGAGCAGAATCCTCCAAGAGCAATCAGGTCTCTTTTCCAGAAGAAACTCGTGTTTATTGTGAAGAAGCAAACTCTGCTGAAGAGTTAACAAGGGAAGAGCCCAGATCCTCCTGCGGTGTCTCTGGGTATCCTCACCTTTTTCTAGAAGTGGGCAAAAATTCCTGTCATTTCTGGTGTGTTCTGCGTTGGTCTACATTTGAACAGCTGAGGCAATTTAGAAGTCTGTCCTTTCTTCCTAAGCCTTTATAAAATATGTGTCTGTGGAGGATAAATTGTTTCATTATATTCCATTATTTTGTGGATAACGTGCTGCTGATATCAAAACAACGAGAATAATAATATTGTTCCCCCTTCAGTGCCATCAGCAGATTCCTTCCTTCCCACCGTCATTTCAGCATCATTACCATGTCTCATTGCCTAGACCTCAGGTAGCCAATTTTGAAGCAATTCATCCTCGCAAGAGATGCCAAATGCCCATGTCGGGGGTTCAGGCTGCGTTTTTCCAACTCCCAGGTACAAATCTGTGCAGGCTGAAGGCTTTGGTTCCTTACAGTGTTGTGTAACTAGAGTCAACGTGTTTCAAATGTATTAGTAATACAACTTGTTTTCTTACGTTTGAGACCTGCCAAACACACTATTGAGCAAAGGCTCATTTTCAGACATGTGAGAACTCTGCAAAAGGCTTGAAATTAGGTGGGATCTTTGCTTACATATCTGTGAATGGGAATTTAACTGCAATTTATAGAGAACTTATCCCCAGAGACGTGGAGTAGCACAGAAATGAGATGCATGTGGTTTTGGTGGACTTCACGGTTCCTACCTCTTATCTGTGCTCCTCCCTTGGCGGTTTGGGCATGGCGTGTTCAACAGAAGCCACTCGGAGGATCTCCAGGGTCCTCTTGTGTAAAGCAGCAAGAGCTGAGGAAAATCCCTGTATTCACACGTCTTTCTCGGCAGCCGACTTCTGCGGTGCCTGCTAAGGGGGTGCTGGGCTCTCTCAGGTATGAGACGTCTGCGCCCTGTCAGAGGAGGCTCTGCACATCTGTAACAACTCCTGTTCTCAGACAGAAACCTGTGTGAGAGGACGGTGGGTTTTGGAGAAGATCTGGAGGGAGGGACATGGCTCGGGAAATCCCACGCTGAGGTTCCGAGATGTGTCAGCAACGTCGCTGATCTTGCTCTGCGTATTGAGGATGCTTTATGAATTTTTTTTTTAAAAACATGTTTTCTTGGAGAAGGTGGCTGGAAATCTCATGGGAACAGGTTTACTTGGAAATATATCTGATTATTTCTGGCTTCAGTTCGCTTTGGAGTTGGAAGTTGTGCCAGTGCAGCAGTCACCGGAGCAGCATGCTTTCAGATAGGAGGTCTTTGGGAAGGAGATCTGGCTGCTCTTGGAACTTGGGCTGCGCAGTTCACTCACAGGACTTTACGATGTGAAACCCAAAGCCCCCCGATACCCAGGGAGGTCTTTCCCATGCCTCCATTTGGGTTTTGGTGAAGTGATGGCTGAGATTGGGACCACTTTGGTCATTGGTGTGTCCCGCACTGGGGGCTGCTGAGCACGCAGCGATGGCTTGGGGCTGCCATGAGAAGGAAGCAGAAGGAAATGCAAGGGCGTATGGGAAACTTTGCCAAGATATTTTCATATCTCTTCCTTTCTTTCTTCCAGAGATTTTAAAATTGTTTTTATTCCTTAAAGTGTAAACCGTTTATTACAAATACCAAGATGAATTTCCTTGCAGCAGGATAAACACTCAGCTGTTCCACTTACTGGAGTGCTGTAACATAAACAAAAACAAACCCAGTGATTTTTGCAGTGAATTTGTCCTCTGGTAGGGAGTAGCATTTCTGCCTTGTAATCAAGCCAGTGTTTACGCCTGCATCCGAACAACGCAATCTGAGTGACAGGATCCCACACGTACTCCCATACAGCGGGGAGATAAGGCGCTGGGAGGCACAGGAAGGAATACAAACGGTCCGCGCAGTAACAGCACGAGGGAGTTGTTTGTGTGTGTGTGTGTGTTGGGGTCGTACAAGTGAGAGGGAAGACGACAAAGCCCTGGTTGTACTCTCCTGCAAACCATGAGGCTTTTGGTCTTGCCTGCTTCGGTCTCACCAAGGTCTAGGTTGAACCAGAATGAATCCGGTGGTGCTGTCCCCGGTGAAAAGACAATAAAAATGCGTTGGTGTGGTAGGCGGGTTATTTTATATCGGTTTTGTATGTTGGCCTTTCTAGGGCTTATTTTCAAGATTTTCCTTTTAGTCCTGAAGATGAGCAACTGTTACACTTATAAGCTTGAAATTGCTTATAGTCACAGGTCTCCAGGAGCTGTGGCTTTTAAGAAAACCACCAAATTTCCAAACCTTAAATCCTAATCATGAGAGCTGGTACAATCCAGTCCCCAAAAGCTGATGCTTATTGCTTCCTTCCTTTACTAGTACCAGTGTCTGAAAACGGGATGGATTAGGGAGAACAGATAACCCAATTTCAAAGTACCATTGGATGCCAACAAGAAGGGTCTCCAGCTTCCATCGTGGTTCTGCTGGAGCATCGAGCGTGCATGCCGTAGGGTAGCTCTGGTGTACTTGCTAACTCTTACTTCAGTGGAAACAGGACCTGGGTTTGTCCTGACCACACGCCACTCCGAGCTTTGCTCTGTTTTGCACCATTGAAGTACGGATGTCGGAAGCTTTCGACTCCTTCAGCCATAAGGGAATGGTAGGAGCCAATTACTTTGCCCCAAGGTGAAAGCAATAACACAATAATAGTCAAAATATTTTCGCTATCTGTAAGTTACATTGTAACATAAAAACTGAGTTTTGTAAAATGAAAAAAAACCCCACCTTAACTTGTATCAAAATAGAAAGTTTTGACCATATCCCAGTCAAATATTTTGAGGAGGTCAAACCCAAACGTAATTTTTATAATTTTTTTTTCTACCATACCCTCTTACGTGCCGTTTCCTGTGAAAATCTGGAATTTCCTGTGTAGTAGGAGTCCTTCACTGCTGTCAGGGAGACAAGGTGGGATCTTCTCTTCAGCCATATAGTTGTGTGACCCTTTCTTCGGTGCGTTACGCCGTTACCCTTGTCAGCAGCATGAGGCGACGAACTCTGTAGGCTTAGTGGCCCCTTGCCTTTATCATACATAGCCTTTTGTATCGGTTTTACATATATGGCTTTTCAGTTGGTTGAAACATCTGCTTGGCTTGGTGCTGCAGGAACAAGGGAACGTGCAAACCCCTCATGATGGGTTACATGTCTACTCTGAGGAGCCTTTTTGCATCCTCAGCCGGGGCTGGTGCCTCTCGATCCTCCCACGCGGGCAGAGCTGAGCCTGAGGACACATTTCAAGGTGTATTTGAAAGAACGTGGAAGTTGAAGGCATGGAAAATGTATGTGAAAACCTGTTGCTGATATTTCTCCCCTGTTCTTTTCAGTTTCACTTGTCCAAGGCTTGATCTGCCGGGGTCGATGAGAGGGGTTTCACCACCTGCGGTGGGATTTGCATCCTGCGCAGGCGATGCGATGCTGCAAAATGTTCATGTGCTCTTGGTGTTTGCTGTCTGGAGGAGACAAACAAACTTCAGCAAGGCAGTAATTCAGGGCTGCAGGCACCAGTGTTGAGGGAGAAAGGATGGATACAATTGTGCAGTTAAACTTAAAGCCCAGAGAACGTTTCAGCGAAATGTGGGCACCGCGAGGCTCCAACTCGGGCTGTTTCCCTGGAATAAGTGTTTTTATCATAATGAAGCAAATTCTGCATCTTGGTGAACGAAGTTACATCCCAAAAACATGCTCCTGCTGTTGGTGCTTGGGATGGTAAGCACAGTAGGGGAAAGGCTGAGAAGTTTTCCATAAAATTAAAATTATAATAATAATGACAAAAAAGTATTCCTAAATCTGTGAAGGGAGCAGCGGAGGATGAACCAGTCGGTGTAGATGTGCGATACTCCCCCATGGGATTTAGCCAATTTGGGCCACGAGCTGAGAAAATATTTAAGCGTGTTGTAACCTTCAGTGGTGCCTGAATTCAGATGTGTACGGTAAAGCGGTTCCTTCAGGATTTCCATGAAAATGGGTGTTATCGGGAGCTGGGGTCTCCGTGACTTACCGAGGTGGGATGAGGTCCTGCTCTGCCCACCCCATGAGAGGAAAGCAGGTTTCCTTATGGTATCCTGGGGCAGGCCCCCCCCCCAATTTACCTTCTTGGGGAAATGCTTCAGAGAGCTCCGGGAGGGCAAAATTCACCCCTGGCGCAAGTCTGCAACCCAGGAAAATGATGCTCCTTGATGCCAAGCCTGGATGCATCCCTGGCCTTTTGTTTAAAGTCTCTGGACTCTCTGAAGGACCAGGAATGCAAAGGAAAAGCTTCTCGCAACGAGGAGCATGCTAATTCTGGTGAAGTGTGGAAGGGTTTTTATTGATACGCTATTTAAAAGCATGATCTGTTTTCTGCTTCTAGTTAAAGAGGGTAGTGGCAGTCTTTAGTGGCTGTGTCAATGCAGCCCGTGTTATTATGTACAGATGTGCCAGCTGCAAGTAGGCATTATCTCTTTGATAGTGCTAAGCACTTTACAGTGGGTCAGAGAAGTGCAGCTCTCAACCAATAGATCTAATTGCAATCCTTTTATGTTCTCTATGATTGCAGGTTTCTCCGGCACTATAAACAAATAGTAATCAACTAAACCTGTTACCTCTGAGCAGCGATGTCACGATATGAAATATTAACTGTTCCAAATACAGTAATGATGGTTTAAAACCGTATTTGTTCTTGAAGGTAAAAAATAAGGAAAAAATCAGGAGCGCTGGCACTGGCAGCGTGAAGAGCCCTCTGGCTCTCTTTCATCTAATGAAAAATTGTGTCTGTATACGACATGTTTTATGTGGTCAAATACAGTGTAAATATTGTGTACATCTTTTGCTATAGCAACAACATATTAACAGTACCACAAATAATCTCTGCCTCCGAATCTACATTTTTATGACACCGTTATGTTAATACAAGACAAACTTGTATTTTCCTGTGCGTCTAATCCCCCCACCAAATTAATCCATTTGTATTCCTATAATCCAGAAAACTCTTCTCTCACCTCAAGAAATATTAGACGCGTGCCCCGAATGAGCAGTAGATGAGAAGGAGTTGAGCTGAAAGAGGAGAAGGGCATGTTTTTACCTCCCCCCATCTTTTTTTTCTTTTCCTATTTTGGGAAAATTTTACTGGAAGTTCTTTCTGGATGTTTGGCTTGCTGGGATTTTGGGGAGGGCGAAGGGAGGAGTTACTTGGGGAGCAGCCTTTCTAAGTGCTTAAACTGAGATGTTTCTACTCTCTGTTGCCATGCTTGCAGCAAGCTGGACAATTATGGGTTCTGGCCAAGCTTGGTTGGGAAATGGGTCTCAGGAGCAGCCTGATCCTGTCCACACTGTTGAGCTCTCTGGACCTGCAAAGACTGGGCTTGGACCGGCTCGTGGTAATTCCCTACTGGCCCAATCCCAAAGGGAACCAGGGTTACTTTAACAATTTTTTTGGTGTAGATGGTTGAGTTTGAGGGCCCGTGCAACAGCACAATTTAACTTACTGGTGTGGTTAGAGAGGGGGGTTCAGGGAGGCAATAGTATTTGCATGCACGTGAGAAGTCCATGGGTTAGATGTCAGCTCCTCAGATGCAGAAGGAGCCCCTGGAAAACAGCCTGAGCATCTTGAAGCATCAAAATAGGACTTTCCACGTAAATTGATCATGAAGGAGAGTTTATGAAATTTTTCACAGTTCAGGATTTAATCAAATCTGATCAATGCAGCTCTAATGCAAGGTGAACTTGTTGATCGCTTCCACTGGAGGGTAAAAAATCCCAAAGAGAAGCTGGGGCTGTACATGCAGTGTGCGTTTCCGCTTGCTCTCAGGCTGATGCAAGGCGAAGTAATTAGCTTGAACGCTAGGGCTGCTCATTGTTACTCATTTAGAAGGATAAATAACCCAACCAACGCCTTCCCACACCCACCTGCATCTGTCTGGCTCCTGGAGTGCCCCCCTTTTGTCCTGGGGGCATCCCGGCCTGACCCCCGGGCGCCTGGCCGAAGGGGGTCACTGTTAGGCTTGGCTTTGTGCCTTCCCCGTGCCCCCAGCTCCCGCTCACCCGGGGAGCGAGAGATGGAGATTGGGAATTAAAATGTCTTTAAAAAGAAAATAAGCTTTTGTATCAGCCAGCTGGCGAAAGGATAAAGGACTGTGCTCACAAGATGCAATCAAAATTCAACAGTGTTTTATTAAACATGTAATATTATCAAACTAAACAAAAGAGCCCTCAATGGCTGGTAATACAATGCGATATAATTTTTTTTTTTGAAATTTTTTTTGCGTAGTGTCATTCATACAAAAGTATCATTGAACATTTGGCTTCCAGTTACGAGCTGCACATGCAAATACCGGTACACATGGGCTCAACAATGACCTGCAGCTCGGGTAGATCGCAGATCACTCTGTTTCTTTTCCAGGTAACTCCTGCTAAGGCATGAGGAGTACAGGGGGCTTACAGAATTAACCAGCCGAAGGGGCCAAGTTTAACTGTCTGTTGTGGACCTTGATCTCTAAACAGTTTATTACATTTATTCCTCCGAGATGGCTCTGTAGACTTCTGCCCCGGTGCCTTCCCATGTAAGGGCTGCAAATCAGCAGCTAATTTTGCTCCTTCTGTTGATTTTTATATTTTGCTCTCGTTTTGCTTTTCTAGTGCCTGATAAAGATTGGTCAATGGCAGACAAAATGCTGTGAATGCAACTGGATTGGTGCATCGTTTAGATGCACCTCTACTTACGTCTTTAATGTTGCATCAGCGAAAAGACATAGACCCACAGCAAAGTCTTGGAGCTTGGATCAGGGCTGGGTTTTGTGGATGCAAAACTGCTTATATCTGGCAGGTTCCAGAGACTGCTGTGACATCTGAAAGCACAGTGTGGTCAGACCAGGATGCTGGAGCCAGGCTCTGGGGCTTGGTGAGGTGGTCGCCCTGTGGTGCTCATGCTTTGAGGGTGTGAAAGCGTGGTCTGGCGGGGCCAGCACATCTGTCCCACGCTCTTAATCCCACCTTGAGTTAGGCGTAAAGGACGGTTTCAAGTGCAAGGCAATGGTGAATCAAGCCCTCCAATCACTTTAATTATCTCCAAAGAGCGATCAACAATTAAATTGCATTATTAACTCTTGATCTCACTGGAAATATGTGCTGTCTTTCTTTTAAGTACCTGAGGTATAGCTCTTCCCTTGACTATATTTACTTGGTGAATCTTGGTCCCATAAGGGACTGGAAACCGAACAATCTTTCAATTAAAAAGAGAGGGGAAAAGTGTGCCTGGCCTCCATCAGCTCAGCAAAACAACTTGGTTTAAAGGTGTTTGTGAACAGCAGCCCGGGAGCAACTCGGCTGCAAAACCTTTTCTTCCCTGAAGAAGCCCAAAGGCAGAGCAGCACGGAGGAAAAAAAAAAAAAAAATCACTAAGAAGGCCTAACCTTGTAACATACAGTTTTTGCTAAAAATATATATTAATAATATATTATTGAGCGGGCATAGATGAAGGCGGCCAGGGAAAGCGTAAGCAATAAGAGTGTGAGCAAGGTCAGTGTTCCTTGCCCGAGGACAGCACAATCAATAAGATCTGGTCAATACCTGCTTTATTACTACACTACCACTCCGAGCAAAATCATTTTTAAATTAAGAATATATTTTGCAAAACTGAATTAACAATATTGAATATTTTGCTCTTTGATATGACTAGCCTTCAAAATCGAATTATTAAATATGGAAAAAAGCATATTGGTTCAGCTAAGGATTTTTTTTTTTGTCCCTGGAAAGGAAGTGGATGGTTTACGATTCCCACTTGTGCCTGGGCATTAAGTTGCACCGGATCCTGCCCACGGTGAATGGTGAAATGCAAAAATATTTAGTTTTATTTCCAGAAGACTCCTTTTGACTTCAGAGTTGAGATCTTGACCTCGCTGAGTGTGTAAAATGGAGACCAGCAGTAAACTTCTGCACAAATTGAGATGCTTGGCACTCTCCTCCTTGGCACGTGGAGGATCCAGCCTGCCTTAAAAATACATGGTTTACTGAGCCGTCCCCACCTTTTCTCCTGCTCTCCTGGGCTTCCCAGCTCACGCACTCGGTGCGCATAGCCATGGGGTTAATTTGGAGCTGCCGTGAAGGCACGCTCAAGGCAGGTTATTCTAGCAAGGCGGTGTTGAGGGACGAAACAGGATGGGTCTGTGCTCCCTGGGGCAGGTCTGCTTTGGTTGTGCTGGATCGTGCCAGGTCACCCCCGCCTTTCACTCAAAAGTTTAGAGCCTGGAGTAACTCGAGCAAATCTTGTTTCATTGCGTTAAAATGATTACATGGGTTTAAGGTGGCCATTTATCACGCTGAATTTTGTTTCCTTTGCAGGGAAGGGAAGGTAGGGAGGATAGAAACCGAGTCCGCTCTTTTATTTAGCTCTATGGGTATTTTGAAGACAGCTTTGGTGATCTCGGTGTGAGCTTTGCAAGGCAGCTGTCCTGAAATCATCGGTCACCCGATGGAAACCATGGTGGTGTGAGAGGAAGGGCAGTGGGTGCTCGGTGCAAAGCAGCTGGCTTCGGAGCTTCGATTAGCACCATTTGAGCTGGGAATTTTGGTCTGATGTCCAGACGTGTGGCTCAGGCCTGGGAGGATGGTGTGGGCAGGGTGAGGAGGTTTCTTTGTGCAGGAAAGTGCCGACAGTAGCTGATTGCCAACCCTGTCTCCCGTGACAGGGTCTCAGAGATGATGCTTCTCTCCTGCTGCCCTCCCCAGACCCATCCAGCGCCCCGCTGGTGTCTGCTGCGCATTCATTTGTTGACATCGTTTGTTTTGTAATAGTTATCAGCTTCTGGATTCAGATAGGACATGAGAGATGGCAATCTCCCCTGAAATGGAGAGATATTGAAAATGCTCAGACCTTTAGGGCTGGCTATATACTTTTTTTTAAGTTTCACTCTTATCGTTTGCTGCTTGACCCCTTCATCTAATCCTCCTCAAAACGTAAGACATGATTCACCTAGGGCAGGTGGAGACCTTTCTCCCTAAAATATGTTTCGGCTGTTTGAGTACCGAGGGGTAGGTGAATGCTGGTGCTCAAAATCAAAAGCACTCGCTCTTTGTTGTGTTGATCAAAATGATGTAAAATACGTTTCCCATTCAAAGCACTGATGCTGCCCCTCTTTATTAACACCAAATTACCTTCAATCCCCAAAACTCCACGGTGACAGTGGTCAAATCAATGGAGACCCTGTCATACTGGTTTTGTGGCTTTTTAAAACTCACTTGATGCCTCCAGGAGAACATCGGAGAGCTTTAACCTGGCAGCTTTTAACTGATATGCGGGTGCTTCTGACTAGGTTTGAGGCTTAAACCCAAACTTGTGAGGGGAGAGGTTTGAATTTGCTTTGACTCCCCACATCATCTTTAAGCCCCCAGGAGCACTTGTGTTTATTTTCTGTTGAGGACACTAAAGCCCTGCATGTTGATGGTTGTATTTGCTGTTACAGAGGGCTTTCACCACGTGTGCCTGTGGTGGTGGCTCTGCTGTGGCAGACACCTCTGTTTAGCCTGACATCCAAATTGAAGAACTCTGCCTTAATTATCTCCTGGGTTGCAGAGGGGTAAATAGTTCTTTAGCTTTCAACAGCACCACCATGCTGATGTCCTAGCCAGGTTGGTCTATCCATGCCCATCTTTCATAATGCTCGTAGGGTTTTTGGTGTGTTTGCTGGCTCAAGGCTGGGTGAAGGGGGATGTCCTTGCTGTCCACCACAGGGCTGTATGGTAGCAGAAGTATCAGGCTTTTAGGAGAAAGCTTAAACCTTTTGTAGATGTTTCCCTTGCAGATTTGGAGGAGGGAGCGGAGGATCCTTAAAAGTCATGCATTGAATCCTTGGTCTTGGGAAGGTTTAATGATATCCAGTATCTCCTCCAGGGGTCTTTGTAGAGAGAGCCAATACTCCTAATTGTTGGACGTTGGTTTTCTTTTCTTGTATAAATTTGTTGGACATGCAACAAGAATGCATCAAAACAAGTCCTAATGACATCTTTATCAGCAGCATAGAGGAAGCCAACATATTAAGCGATTCAGAGGAAAAAAATCTTTATCCCCTCCTCGTGCAGAACTTTGCTTCCAGTGCACTCCCTTTGGAAAATCAAAAACTTTAATCCAGGGTGATCTCTGACATCCCTGGCCCCAGCGTTGTGTTGGGACAAAGTTCATCTGTTTACTGCTGGATCTTTGCTGCTGCGCGCTCCGGGGTTCCCCTGCGCGTTGGCTGTTGTTGGAGGGGATGGATGGGTCATTGAGCCCTCCGTCCCTTCTGCTTCGGAAGGTGAATGCGGTACCTTGGAAACATAACTTGACCTCACTAGATATTTTTAAAGAAAGATATTGGAGGTTGAATGGAGAGTTGATGGGAGATCAAGACAGCTAAACCTTGGCAACAGGGAGAGGAAGGAGGAGTGTTATAAAAAACCACAGTTAATGGCACAAACTAAAAGGAGGGACTTGTGAAATGCCTGTTTTTTTTGGGGGTGCGTGTTGGGGTAGGGACAGGTAATGCCTTGGCAGAACCACTGCAGTGGGTTACTCTGACGCCACACGTCCCCACCAATGCCACCGGTACCAAGCGTCCGCTGGCCTTGGCCATCACGTCCCAGCCCGGCGAGGCTCCGTCAGCGCGTGACCCGCACGGCAACGCTCCTGCAAGCACCGGGAGGGTGGAGGGAGAGCGCGAGCGAGCCTTAAGACTTTAAATAAACTTGATGCTAAGTCAAAGCCCAAACAGAGCGAGGGCAGGGGGGGAAGGAGATAAGCAAATAGCCTTGTTCACCCTTACATATATATTATACCTGGCAGTTAATGGCGGTGATGAGCTAGTTAGTGTGCAGCGTGGAAAAACCCTGATACAGCCCGTCTGAAGTGCTTGACCCACCAATACACGGTGGAGGGCAGCCGCCTGCCCTGGGGGGAAAATTTCCTCCCCCCTCAGTGGTCACCGTGTTGTTTTATTCTTTCTGTGCGTGCATCTGCATGCCTGGGAAGGATGCGGGTGAAAACCGACGGGTCGCATAAAGAAGCGGCTTTCCGCAGGCATCCTTAACCCTGGGGGAGCGTGCGCCGCTGCGCTGGCTTGGCGGGACACCTGCAATCTTTGAGGCCCAATTAGTCTTTTCAGAAGTACGACGTCGGAGGGCGAGAAACTTGACCTTCTGGGACCGGTAGAGAGAGAAGGGGAAAAAAAAAAAAGAAAAAAGAAAAAGAAATCTTCCCTTTCACTGCCTTTGGTTCAAGTTGCGAGGGAGGTTGCGCCTGCCCCCGCGGCGCGGGGCAGAGGGCTGTATCGATGGAGCCAGCCCCGCTGCGTGTGCGAGCCGGCGCAGGTGCGAGCCGGGAACGCGCAGGTGTCTGTACGGAGGCGACCCCGAGCACGGGCTGTTGACCTGCCCTTTCCTCCTGACTCAGCCTTCCTTGGGAAAGGGCTGCTTTCAGGCTGCGGTGCGCCTGTGAGCGCTCTCCGTATGTAAAACCAACATTATTTAGAGGTCTCTGTTAAGGGCTTCTCTTGAAAGATGCTTTTTGATCATTTACCTGGGAGAGCTGCAGCTAGGATGCTGCCCGAACCGCTTTAAAAAGGGTTCAGTTCTGCCGAGGTTTTGCATCCGTGAAGAGAGCTGGCTCCGTTAAAGGGGAAAACAAGCTGCTGCTTTATGTTGGGAAAAATGCGTGGCTGCTGCAGGTCTTATTGGGGGAGGAATCTGGGTCTGCTCGTGAATAGGCGAATACAAACCAATTTGGAACGGAGGGACATGCTGGGTGAGCTGCTGGGCTCTCTTAGGTGAGGCTTCCTGGGAAACTTAAGCAAATTGTAATTTTCTATTGGTGTTAATAACCTCTTAATCACAGTGGGGAATCAACGGTTCCTAATACAGACGTGTGCCTAGGCGTATCTTTACATGTGTGTATCGCCCAGATTTCCTGGGCGATCGGTCCGGTCTGCCTTCTCGCCTTAAGCCTCATCTGCAAGTTTACCTCCTGCTTAGTTTTGTGTGTATGAGAACGAAGGCTTGTGTTTGCTTGAGGAATAGCAAATGAGAAGCTAACAGCAATGCTGCCAGCACTGCTCTGCGCTCCTGCAGCCCGTGGTACATCGAGGCGCTTCTGTCCCACCCTACCTGTCCGATTGCCCCCATTTTACAGATGGGCAAACTGAGAAATGGGCACGAGGCGGGTGAGGGGACACGCACGGTTTCTCAGGGAGCCAGCGAGGGCAGGAAGAGGCATTCCCAAATCCTCCCACATCACGTTTGTGCAGTCTCTCTGACTTTTGCAGGAATGTGCGAACTCTGCTGTGTGCCCCAAATGTCAGTGGAGAAACCAGAAACAAAGACAAAAACTGGGCAGAGAGACGCAGAGTTGCAAAGAGGCTTCTGGTGAGCTACCGCAGCTTGAGCTCTCGTGTTAATTAGCATCTTCATTAATGATCCGGAATAAGGAAAATACAGGTGATGTGAAATGGAGAGGAGTTGCACATGTGGAATGATACAGGGAGAATTGAAAGATGAGAAATGTGAGTAAATGACAATAAGAGATTTAACGTGGAAAAATCTTGCAGCCACTAGAGACTCTGGTGAAGCCTTGAGATCCTCTTCAGGTGGTGGGAGTTTGCACGGACATGTGGCAGCAAAAAAAAAATGCCCGAACATGTTGGGGCTGCGTGCAGATGGTGTTGGGGCCTGAAAGGGCTGGTTGCTGAAGAAAGAATGTGGGCACAGTGTGACTGGGAAGCACAAAGGGGGAAAGAAAAGTGAAGGTAACTTAGAGAGAACTGTATGAAAGTATCAAATATTGAGAAGAAAATTCCCTGCTGGTGGGATCTCTGAAGCTGCTGATGCTGGGATGAAGCGGATTTGAAGCTCAGGAGGGACCCTTTGATCACCTGGTCTGACTTTGTGTGCGGGCCCCAGGATTTCATGCATCTGCTCTAGAACTGAGCCCAAGGGCTTGTGTTTGACCAAACCGTAACTGAGGAACATTTAAAACCAGACTGGGTGATCTACTGAGAAATGAATTGTAGAACAACGGCCCTGTACTAGCAAGGAGGTGAGTTAGGTGACCTCAGGGGTCTCTTCATACCCCATCTTTGCAAAATGGAATAAAATGTGAATGTGCAGGTTGAACGGAGACATCTAAACTCATATAGGATCAAGGCCTCTGGCACCATGGGCTGCGTCAACTCCAAACGGGCTTGAAGACCAAGACAGGTATAGTTACAGCAGTTGAGGTGTATACTTTGCTTGGAGGGGCTACAGCTCAGTATCTGTAAAACTTACCTGGGGTCATACGGTGTGTGAATTTCTGCGTCAGGCAGCGCCAGAAGAAAAGGTCTTTGTAGGTGCACAAGTGTGTATACAAGTGTGGATGGTGTAAAGGGTTGCAGAGGGAGCCTGGGGAAAGCCTGCACTGCATCGTCATTCCTATCAGTGCAGAGAGAGACTTAGCTTCGGAATCCCATGGCTAAACGAGGGGGTGTCCGCCTGAAGTAGTTGCAGGTTGCTTTTCTTTTTGTCTTCGAAGAGTTGCTCTGTGGGCGATGCTGCGTTACGGTGTGTTACGCTCCACAGACGCCTTCTGAGGGTAACAGGAGGGAAAGAGAAGAGGTTTAGGGGGAAACACATGCCAGAAGCCAAAATATTCTAAATAAAGCTTAATAGAAATGGATTAGTGACGAGAATGTGTTTTTTACGTGTGTGAGTATGCTGGTGTGTACACACACACACCCCCCCAACCACATAGATGTTCTGGGGACCAGAAGGGATCAGGTCTGGACTCTGAAAAAGAGTTTTCCACCGATTCCTAATGACTTAAGACAGATCCAAGCAACACCAGCTGGAACCAGACCGCTTTGGCTCCAGAATTAGTGTAGATAATTTATCAGAGCAGTGCTTGAATAACAAGAATATCGCCGCTTTATTATATCAGCCGGTGTCATAACCAGATAGAAAAGTTTAACATGAACAAGAGGAGCTGCCTTCGGGAAGCGTGTGTGCGAGAGAGCGTTCTCATCTAAAGCCTGTGTGTACTGAAATGTCAGTGTCTCGACCTCGGGGAAAGGAGTTCGTTAGAAAAAAAATACAAATACAAAGTAAATAGTCTCTCTGAAAGGTTTATTTAATCTGTTTCTCTTCCTGCCCTGATTTTTCTTAATGTATTTAAAACTTAATATTTACTCTAGCAAAACCAAATCTATAAAATAGTTTTTGTAGGCTCCTAAATAAGTGGTAGCAGCTCAACCGGAGCCAGCCAGTAAGCGCTGCGAAATATGCATTGTAGAGACATTTGAAGTTGTCCCCAGTGGACAATTTGCAGCGTTCAGTGTTAAAAGGCTCTATTTCAGTGCCGCCGAAAGCCCCCCAGACCCCCTGACTAGGCAAGTCGAGTTTACAGATGATGTACTCCACTCAGCCGGCTTGTAGTTTCAGGGCTTAAATGGCTGGCAGGGCAAAGAGGGGATAGTTAAAATTCTCAGGCTGCTGAAATGGAAAGCCTGGCAAGGTTTTATGGCAGGAGAAATAATAATTTTTGAAGGCTAAATGTTGCTGGCTTGACCAAGCAGAGTCAGGGAGCCCTGGCTGGGGGGTGGCAGGGACCGTCTCTGCCGGGGAGAGGAAGGGGGGGGGCCGGCCAAATATTGAACCTGTGCTGGAAAAGGAAAATGGGAAAAAGTCTCTGCAGCCAGGTGATGTTACAGGCTGCTCCGTTTCCTCTGCTTTAAAAAACCTGCCCTAATTGCTCTGCTTTAGGAGTCTATCTGACAGGAGGTGTTTGTACCTAATTTAGAGCAGTATTGAGCTCTTTCTCCTGAAATTTGGCTTTGCTTTCTTCCCCTGTGAAGTTTGGGAGGGAAGGGAGAAGTTCCCACCAATTTTCACTGGCAGAGCACGCCAGCGTGGGGAAGCACCGTACGTCCTGGTGTCCGTCCATCCACCCGTCCTCGGGAGACCAGACACTGGTGCCAATGTGTTTCAGTTCTGCCTGTTTTGGGGGCTCGCTGCCACCCAGGACCCCCCTCTCAGCCCATCGTCCCTGTTTCCAAATCACTTTTGGGGTAAAAATGGAATGATTTTAGCTCTTCAGAGCAAAGCAGGCTTAGTGACGCTCCCCGTGTCCTGCCCCTCTGAGGTGAGCTGGGGAGAAATCAAGAGCATGAGAGAAAATTTTTCTGTCTCTTTATTTCCTCCGAATCATCTTAATTCATTTATCAACATCTTCCCCTCATTTTGTGGTTGTTTTATGGCTTGAGGGGTTTATGGTTTTGCTTGGTTTAGGGTTTTAGTTTAAGGTTTTGGGCTCGAGAGGTTTATGTTTACTTGGTTAGGGTTTTGGTTCAGGGGTGCGTTGTTTTTTTAGGGGGTTTGGTTTTGGTTTGGTTTTTTTTTCAATTGAGAAATTGCGAGTAGGTTTCTGGCACTCTGAAGAATACCTGTAGCCTCCTGTTGTGCACGGAGAAATGTGCTGAATTCAAAGAAGCTCCTTAGACCGTCTCTTTTGCTGGAGTTTACACAGGATTTCCCATTACCATTCAGGGAGTGAACAATGTACAGAAAATATATTTTATTTTTTTTCTTCCTCTTTTCAAGAAAAAGACTCTGAGCGGTATCTGAGCTTTTTTGGCAGCTAGTTAGAAACGACCCTGCAGGGGGACGGAGGTATGAACATAGGAATAAACTCCAACCTGTATTTTGATTCTTTTAATTTTGAAATTGTGAGTTATTTCCTGCAGGCGGGAGGGTGGACACTGCCTCCAGCACCTCGTTTGCTGGAGAGAATTGAGAGCATTTGGTTTTATCAGCCGCTGGCATGGTAATGAGCCTATTTCTATTGAAATTGGCTCATTACTATTCATTTTTGCTGGCTCTCGACCAACTCATGAACTGCTTTTTGATTTTCAGGGGAGGAAAAAAAATATAAAATGTAGGGAGTTGGTCCCATCCACCGATAGAAGTGACAATGTGAGGACACGCCAGGGGAGAGTCGGCACCGTGACCTCCCAGCGCAGCTCAGCGCTGACCCGTGCCACCACCGGTGCTGTGGCGGGGATCCTCTTCACCTACTGGACCTTGGGGTCCTTCCCCATCGCGCCGAGCGGTGGCATGGGGTTTGTGAAGTGCACGCAGAGAGTCGGGCAAGGATTCTTTCAGTTTACACGTGACCTGACCGAATGAGAAGTTGGGTTTTGAGAGGGGATGGGTCCGTACGAGTATCGAATGGCTGTGAGAGCAACTTCATATGTCCTATGCGCTTTGGTGGGCCGGTAGTTTCTGTTTGGGGGGGTTTTGACAACTTGTCAGATTATGTTATTCAAGTGTATAGTGACATTTAAGGTGTTTGGTTGGTTTTTTTTTCTTGTTTTCAGCAATGGGTAAGTTGTCTATCTCTCCCTCACACAGGCACGCATGCTCCCGCGCATACTCGTCTCTGGGAAATGTTTTAGCAGCAGTCAAAATCAAAACTCAGCTCTTTGAATGTCTGCCTGAAAAATATCTTTCTTTAAAATTGACTGGGCGTGTATTAATTATACATGAGTGTAATTTTATCCCCGTTACCAGTTTGAGAAAGCTCAGCCAGGCTCTGCCACCTGTACTCACGTGTGACTAAAATGCCATTAAACTCTTTTGGCTGATGAAGATACGAGATTTCTTGTGCCGATAAGGAATGACTGGGTTTCGTTGCATCTTCTTCTAGATGCCTGGCGTGAGACCGGAAGGAGCATCGTTTTCAGGGGGGTTGTGTGTCGCCCTTTCTGACGCGACCTTGCAAACAAAGCACCCACATCACTAACTGCTTTATAAAACCTCACCCCGGTGTGAGAGAACTTTTTGGCAGCGAAGCACCAAAGTTTATTTCTACATATGCTTTGTCTCCAATTTTTTTTTTTCCCAAGATATTTTCCCTTCAAATTAAGAAGGGAAATAAAAATGCTAATAGCTTGCAATTGAATTGTCTGTATTTAATACTGTAAACTATGTGCTTCTGTGGTGTACAAGAAAGGAGAATGTTTATTTTCTTCTATAATTTGAAAAATAAAAGTCAAACTGACTACTTCTTAAGTACGAGAAGCTGCAAAAATGATAGGCAGATGATGACTTCTATAAAGCAACGTCCCTCCAGGTAAATACTGAATTGAGAACTACAAAATATTCACAACAATCGCTGATACATCTTCAAACTTGTGCGGTTTTGCATGTCCTGACAAGAAAATAAACTGGCTAATTTTGTAGAACTCACAGCTTTTCTTCTTCTTCTTTTTTTTTTTTTTTTCCTTCCCTTTTTCCTCTGGACTGAACGTATATCTCCTTCAGAGCAAAAAGAGGCTTCAAAGTTTGGATTCAAGTTGTTTGCAGACTTTTGGAATTATTAACGGTGCTGTTTCCTCCACTGTTGGAGGAAAGTGACTTTGCAGCACATGTGGGAGAACTTTCAAAGTCCTTTGAGGAAACAGTTTTAGGTTTCTCCTTTATACTTGCAGCTTTCTTTGCTGGAGGAGTTGGCATGGTCTCAAGAGTCTTGATTCATGCTTTCATCCCTGTGCCCGATAGATCAGCGTGGCTCTGAGGTACCATGGCTGGTCCAGGTACTACTGGAGATGGGGACCTCAGTGCAATCTTGTAAAAGCTTTCCTCAGCTTTTGTTGGGTCATAACAAATTAAAACAGACTGACTCAGCTTCTCATCCGAGCATCTTAGGTCAAGTATATTTACTTATGTTTGTTTATTTTTATAACTTTAAATACTCAGCTTTATTTTTGTTGCAGTAAACTGGCCAGAAGTGATCTGTTATCACAGTCTGAAGGGAAGTCACGCAAGTGACAGATGTTTGTCTTTGTTTATTTATATTTTCACTGTAAAAATTTTACATTAGGAAATAGGGAAAAAAAAAGTCTCAAATTCAAATCATCGTTGTCTTGTATGGTGTGGATCATCTGGACAAACCAGCAGGCCTGCTTGTCTTTGTTGAAGACCTATGGTGGTGTTTCAGGAATCCAAATCAGTTGAACAACAGTTTTAATTAGACCAGTTGATGTAGTCATACCTCACGCCTTCCCGTGATGCCCGACGTGGAAAATGGATGATGCAGTGTAGGAAGCTTGTGATACTGGGAAACTCTGAGTTGCTTGGGATCGGAAGAGCACCCAGATCCAGCTGACTGGCTCTAGTAAAATGAGTGTACAAGGAGGTGTAAGGCAATCATGAAGCCAAACCAGTTGTGGTCCAGGATTTGAAGAAGTGTGCAAATGGTCTTTAGGAGGAGGCAGACAGGAAAGTAGGAAGTCCAGAAAGAAATTAGAACACTTCTAGTATCAGAGGTAACAGAGCCACCCATGTATCCTGGGTGTTGCCAAGGATGTGAACAAACTGTGAGGGGCAGTGATTTTTTTCAAGACATCATTTTGTTTTAGACCTTTTAGTACCGTGTACATATTAGTAGCCTTTAAACCCATAGTGTTTGGTCTAATTCCTTATGGCTGCTTTAATTCGTAGCAACGTACCTCAGTCTGTCCTGGCAGCAAGCTCCTTTTGGGTTATCTTCTGGGACCCCTTGGTTGAAAGGAATGAACTTTGTTTCTCTGAACAAAATGAAGCAGCTGTTTAGGCTTGGGCTGATGTAGGACTGAAGAGCCGTGTGTTGGCTGCACGGGCTTCAGTGCAGTGAGAACCCCTCTGAGGAGCTTACAGTCTGAATAAATTCTATGGACAAGGAGTAATGCTGGTCATACTGGGGGAGAGATTTGCCCAGGCTGATACCTGAGCTCCTGGGAATCCACCTTTCAAAGAGAAGTGAGTTGAGGCGGTTTAATCTATAATACAGTTTAGGCTGGAACTTGCCTTCCGTGGCAACAAAAGGTGGCTTTTGTTTCTTCAAGAATAGATACTTTTCAGTATCTGGTGGCTCTGGGCCAGACGGACCCAGGGAGGAGTAAAGGGAAAAATTATGAATAAAAAATAATTGAATAGCATAAGAATTGTCTGAAATGGTCCGAGAAGGCATGCGTAGAAATGATGGGATGAAATGGCAAGGAAAAACTGATGTTGAATATTACAATCTCCCAACAGAAAGATACGTTAGACTAAGGAGGAATATCCCAAGGGAAACGGTGGAAGCCCCATTGCTTGGATAATTTCTAATTAAACTAGACAAAGCACTTGAGAATATATTGTAAGGGAAAATCCTGTAATGGCAGCAGCCTGGACAGGGTGACCCTATAGGTCTTTTTCATTTCTAATTTCTATGATTCACTAATGATTAAGTAATTCACAGATAAACTAAACATCCGTATTGCTGGGTCTTATCCGAAACTCACCTCACCTATCAACCTTTTCAAATTTACCAATTAATAGTTAATTAGTTAATGTTTGTAAAGTGCTTTGAAGATGAAAAGTGCTAAGTGCTAAGTATTATTATAGAAATAGGGATAGATAAACTCATTTTACTTAATTTTGAACCCACTCAAACACTCACGGAGGGCTCAAAATTCAGATTCAGGCTCGAGCATTATTGGGTTTGCCTGCCTCGTAGAGGGACGTTCTGTGAGGTTGCTACGCTGTGATTAAAATACAGTTATAATTTTGATAATGCACTTATCACACATTTCTATATATGGCACAGCAGTTATAATCCTGATAAAACGTGCATGAAAAGCTATTGTCCCTGTCCTTACGTGAGCTGCAGTGTACAATACAAGCACTTTGCTTTGTAAGGGAGTGCAAGTGGCACAGAGAATGCGAAAGCTGTTTTCCATAACGGCTTTTACCCTTCCAGTTTCTGTTGATTTTTCAGAGTATATTTAGTAGCATCAAACGAATGAGTTAATATTTGGGAAAGAACTTCACTGAGAATTCCCAAACGGTTGCACTTTAAGTCCCTCTTACGGCTGTTCTTGCAAGTGGTTGCTTGTATGTGCTGTGGTCTGAGTTGTGACTTTTGTCACCCGGAAAGTGGCACGGTCTCCCACGTGACAGAGGTGGCATCCAACGTGTGCAGCGTGGCAGGGTGCTCGGGGTCACGGTGAGGGTAGGTCTGTGGATGAGCTGTATGAGGGTGAAACTACAGTAAAGCAAACCGGGGTAATCCCAATCCTGCCTGCCTGAGGTAAGGCAAAATCCAGAATACCTTCCCTTGGGTGAAGTAGTCAGGGATTAATTTTTGCCTTTTTTTTGTTTTTCAAAATGAGCAAAGTCCCTGCATTACTAATATTTGTATATTTGTACCCAGTAAAAATACTGGTTTATGTTTGGAAATCAAGACCTGGACGAAACCAAGCAGAGTAGAAATGGTAACCTCAGTAAGTTCTGGTCTGAAGAGTGCCCATTACCTTTCCATTGCCTTTTGCAGGAGGGCTTCTTCCCTTGTCCCTGCCCATTTTGGATATTCCTAGGAAATAATTTTCAGGCTTTCAAACACCAGTTTGTTAATCAGTCTCTTAAACTCATTTGTAACAGAGCAAACAGAGCAGTTTCAGGTGGAGCTCACTAATATCAGGGCATAAAATTTGAGAGCACAACAATGATTCGGGAAATAATACCACGTGGTTTGTAGTAGGTTTACTCATTACAGTGTTTGAATAATAAATCTTACATATCAACTCCTCGAACGAATAATCACAGTGAATGAGTAATTTACAGGATAAAATGTGTTGAATCAAAGCGCTCATCGAGTAATTTGAAAAGGCACGAGCTTCTGCGCAGCCTGAGGTTCCCTCCAGTCTTCTGGATGTGCTAGAAATACGAAACGACAGCAAATATTTTAATAGGTATATCAAACAGGTGATATAGCACGGACCTGAAAAGCAAATATATATGTGGTCTGGGCTTGGAAGAGCAATCCAGGGACCTAAGGGCTTCTTGACACAACTTCAATATTATTATAAGGCTTTGGGATATGTTCTTGAGAAAAACAAAGGTAGGGGAAGCTTGTGGAGAGTAGGATCGATTCTAGCTGGATTTATAAAAGGTGGATCACACCAGGGTAAGCTGGCGTCTCTCTCTGGTAAAATAACTGATTCGCCGGACGAAGGAAATGCAGATCTAATCTGTCTGGACATCAGTGAAGCACTTTATCAAGTGCCACATGGGAAACATCTCGTTAGGGAGGAAGAGATGGGGCTTCGCGTGAGAGTGGTGAGGAATGGCTAAAAGGGGAGACAGCATCGGACTGTGAAAGGGGAAGCATAGGGCAGGAGAAGGGCTCATTAGCGGAGTTCGTCAAGGATCAGTCTGACTCATCTTATTTAACATTTTCATTAATGACCTTGGAGCATAAATTAGGAATGTGCTAATGAAATGTTGGAGTTGACAAAGTTTGGAGACATTACCAGTGAAAAAGGAGAACCTGAATACCCAGGAAAGAAAGCGGGTAGCCTTGGGGGTTGGGATGGGAGTCGGGAAACGAAATTTAATAAGGAAAAGCAGCAGGACACACGCCTAGGAAATAAGAACAACTTTTGTCGTGATGTAGTAGATAGGGATGAACGGATGCGTCTCAGGCACAAAAGAAAGAGAAGAAATGTCCCTAAGGCGCATCAGGTGAGAGGTGGAAAGCTGAATGCCATCACGCGGGGTGTCAGTGAGTGAATTTAAACTGGAGCAGTGCAGGGAAGTGCTGGTGGGCTAAAAGAGGGCTGGGAAACCTTGTGTTTTGAGAGGAGATGAAAAGAGGGTTAGCATAGCAAAATGGAGGCACAGAAGAGGTGCGATTGCTGTCAACACCCGCATTGGGACAGTTTTTAAGTGCGAGAGCAATGCTGAAGCAACAGAAATCGGCTAAGACCTGGTCTCGATGGAACATAGATATGAAATTGGAAAAAGATTCCTGGCTATCAGATGAAGGAGTTTCTGGAAAAGGCTTCCA
>VWZZ01001748.1:1175890-1228390 GCA_013399095.1 Psophia crepitans | reverse complement strand
TTCCCTGTGCCCCAACCCATCCTCCCCATCCTGATCCAGCCTCTGCCGCTGTACGGAGCTATAAACACGACAGCCTCGGGCTCTTCTTGTTGATGTCCTAGTAGCTGGAACTTATCTGTCCTTAAAATCGGCTTCAGGAAACAGAAGTTTAAAATGCAATATGCTGGGTCAGGAAATTGTAGCCTTTCTCCCTTGAACTCTGAGAGTGCACCTAGTGAAAAAGGAGCCGCTTCTGTACTTTGATATTTCCTGCAGATCTGAATAAGGAGACAGATGGTTAAAATGTATGGCTCTATTTTGGAGTACATTAAGAAAGTAGTTGCTCCCGAGGCTGTTGTTTTTCGGGGTGTCTGGGTGTGTTCGTTATACATATTATGTAAGTATACATTGTACACATATTTTTCTGTTAGGCATAAAATGATAAATAACATTAGAACCGTTTTTTTACCAAATCCCTGCTTACGAGGGTTAACGGGAGGAGCAGCAGTGGTTTCATAAGCAGTGCTCTGCGAAGTTCAGTTTATGTCAGAGCAGCTTTTCTAGAACCAGTTTTAAAGTTAATTATCAAAGGCAGGCATCTTCTATCCACCGCCTGTGGCCCCCCGCTGGGTTTGTTGTTCAGCTTTCCTTGGGAAAGAGTCGCTCTACAGAAGATCATCTTCATGGTGTCACAGTCCAGGGAGCCGAACGCGTCCGAGCTAATCAGCTTAGAACATCAGTACCATCTTAATGTGGGATTTGGGACCTTCTGGATGCAGGGCGAGAAGCTGAACTAGTCTGCAAGCACATCACTTTATTCCTTTTGCTTTAAGCAAGAATAATTTGCCTTTTTTCTCTCATCTTTCTTCCTTGTTGTTTTGCCCCTGAAAACTGTGCGGCAAAAGCAACCTCCAGGGTGGACACTAAATCTTCTGATGCAGGCAGAGCAGTGATAACATCTGAACTGAGGGTGCTTTTCCAGGGCATGCTTGACAGATGTAGCAGGGCCTTTTAGGATTTAGTACTGGAGCATATCTATTACCCGCGCTGCAGCACAGCTTGGCAGGAGCTGTGTGGTAATCTCCCATGAATTCTGTCTGACTTATCAGAGCATCTGAACAGGTTCCTGCAGGATGCAGAGTCACTGCACCAAGTTGGGGAGAGACAGACCATACGCTTCGAACTCCTTTAACTCTTGCTGGCCCAAAGCCTTTCCGTGCCGAGGCGGTGGTTCGCCTTTCTGGGAGGAATTGAAGCCGTTCTTTCTCCTCCTCGCACTCCCCCTTCCTTGTTCCCTACTTCCCTCAGCATATGATTTCAAGGAGCAGAATCTAATTTCTACATATCTGAGAGGGTAAGAGTAATTGCTTTAATGGCATGGCAGCCTGCCTATTTCTTTGGCAGAATGTAGTAAATATGATACATGTGGTGGAATTTAAGCTTTCGCTGGTTGCAAGTCCAGGACTCCGTTACATATAGGAGTGTGCGCTTAACGGCTTTATTCCCTGCCTTCGCTGTACGCATTTTATCTCAGTCTTACTGAGCAGAGTATTTAATGTTCTGTCTTCATCTGCGACAGCAATTACCTTAGCGTTTTATATTTTTATGCATACACACGCACCCCCACGCACCCCCACTTGCGCGTGCACACACACACACACACACGTATATGTATTAAAATCCACCCCACCAAGATTGATCACAAACACGGAATTGTTTAGATCACAGATTAAAGTTTAATTTTGGAGTTTTGCTTTAGGGTTAGAATTAGCTTCAGAGTGTGAGTTGCATAGGAGGCGCTGTAATTTGTTTTAAGGATAAGGCCTTCAGGCTGCTGTGCATAAAATGAGCATGATTCCTTATTCCCACGGTTGATTTTTGAATGGAAGCGCAATTAGAATTTTTTCACCCAGAAGCGCATACAGTACAGAGCAAAGATAATACCTTGAATGCATATCAGCTTGGGGAACTTCTCCTGGAATTTTATTTATTGTTCACCTAGCACTAATTCAAAAAAGATCCATGCAAACCCTAACAATACACTTGCTCTTTAATTTGGAGTCTAGTGTGTTTGTAGAGACTCTTGCAGGGGCTTTATTATTACCGAGCGAGATTTCAATGGTGAATTTTAATGTCAGACACAGAAATGTGCAACCAGTTATTTCTGATAGAATGGAAACTATTACAAACAAAACACTGATGTAGCAATGGCCTCTGTTAATCCTCAATTGCTGCAGATATTTTCCTGTCACACCAGGAAGCTGTGCTGCCGACTGGTATTGAACAGCCACCATCTGCATAGGAGAGGTATGTAGATGATATTTTCTCTGATTATCGATGCCGATCACATTCATCTTCCACTGGAAGAACTGAACAATCGATACTCACAGAATATTCATTTAACCTGTGAAAGAGAGGTGAATTCCTGCATCCAATTTTTGGATGTCATGGTCACTAAAGAGCCAGATTCTGCCATTTCCACTGCATGATATCAAAAAGATATTGCCTCGGGTAGACACGTGTTAGACATCACCTCGGTAGCTCGCCATGAAAAGAAAGAAGTAGGAAGCAGGAGTTGATATCATGGTTCGGAAAGTCTGTTATCTTAAATGTTTGGGTTTTCTTAGAAGAATTTTTCAGAATTTTTTTATGTGTGAGCACCTGTGTGCATGAGTGCAAGAGCTAACCTAATAATGCCCCGGATAGGCTGAATTTGGGCTATTTATGCCACATACCTGATCTGTATGGGAATCCAGATGGGCCTGGGTGTACGTACAAAAATCCCAGCACAGCACTTCTGAAGAGCTGGACTGCATTAGGAAATTCAGAGTCTGAGAAATACTGAGGGAAAATATGGTTTAGGCAAATTACCACAACCATATGTTTTTTTAAAGCCAAGAACATGCTTCCCAAAAAGCTGCCTTTGCAGCAGGGTCCCAACACGCTTTGCAGAGGCCACTCTTGTCACCTCAAGGACCTTCCCCAGTTCAGTGGGCATCCAAAATCGGGTGGTGAATGAGCCCCTTGTCGCAGGGAGAGATGTTAGGACGTACCCTGCAGGCACGCATGTCCTTGCACGCATTGCTCCTGGAGCTGGGGGGCTCCGTAGAGCTTCCAGTAGCGCCAAAACTAGCCCGTAGCCACTTCTTTCATTTGAAAAAGGATGTTTTTCTCCCTTATTGAACAATCAAAGAACTTTCTGACATTTATTTTCATGGGGGGGAAGAGAAAAAAAAAAAAAAGAAATCTATTCACTTTTTACAAGGACCAGGAAGCATAAATCCAGGGTGGCTCTCAGACACCTTGCACACAAATTGTAGTCAGGTAAATGGTCCCTAAAAATGCCTTGATAGTACAATGTACATGTCAGTTGCTAGAAAGGAAATGTAAAGCTCCCCATTACAAAGGATAATACAAAGAAAGAAATGTATTTTCATTATACTCCCATAGTTTCAAAGTATCTCAAGATTTGATTCAAGTCCTAAAGATATTATGAGGCAATATCTATGTTACCTTTGAGCCAGCTACCATGTCTTGACACTTGATCAGTCTGTAAAAGCTCCTGGAAGAATCAGAAATAAACAGTTTTATTCCTCAAACAGGAACTCGTGCAGCAGCGTGAGGAAGAACGGTTTTTTCTCCTCTAAATATGACTGCAGGTCCTGTAATGCATTTAATCAGAACACTGGGGTCAAATACAACATTTCTCTACAATCTCTTTTAGAAATGCAACCTAGATCTAAAAAGAAAGACAAAAAAAAATAAATCCCCAATAAGGACACTTTATGAAAATTCCAAGAAACTTGTGTGCACTGAGGGCATCTTACCCACGCCAGTTAGAAATGAGAGGCACATTTAAACTTAGGTGCTTCAACTTTATGCCCCTACATTTGCATGTGCAAATTTAGGTGGTGGTTGGGTTTTCTACCAGTTTCTACCTTGCCTTTCCGCTTCTACTTGCGCTAGAAAAGCTCCGTTTCCAGGAATGGTTTTGTTGGTCACTATACCCATGAAGGTTTATTTGGTTTGGTCTGAAGTGGAGATTTTAAAAAACGGTTTTAAATCCCAAATGTTGATAGTGTAAGTACTGGAAAAACTGCAGAGAACTATCAAATAGTACTACCCACATTTGCTTAGAAAATTGAAAGACTTGCTGGTTTTGCTAAATACTGACAGCTTGGGTCCAAAGGGGAAATCTCTTATCTTGCTCTCTTTGGGGTGGTTGCTGTTGATTGTTTTGGGGATTTTTTTTTTTAGATGATGAGTGGCGCTCTTTCATTCTGTGTTTTCCTCAAGCACCCAAACATAGCGAATTACTTCTTCCTGTGGCCTGATATCACAGGACAAAAACATTATCTGTGGCAGGACAAAATCAATCTACTTTAACTAGAGGGGAAAAAAAAAAAAAGAATGACCAAACGATTTTAAGCATGTTTTGCAACAGCATCACTTGAGAGTAGCCTCTGGGTACATGAAGGAGCAAAAGGAGCCCAATGGACCATCCATTCCCTTAGGAGGAGCTGTCCTGGTTGAGGAGAGGCTGTAGGCTCACCCTAGACTACACAACAGGGCGTTCAACGGTTGATGCAGCTCGTGTTTGCCTGAGCTGCTTCAGGAGTCATTGCTCTTCAGTTTTCCATTTGCTTGCCGCACAGTTGAAGACAAAAATATGTTAAGATAATGTTAAGTATTCACTCTGAACCTTAGCGTGGAGAGTGGCTTTTACAAAGCTAGAGAGAAGAACTAGTACACTAGTAAGAACCAGCGCACTAATGTTTCTGCAATAACGTGCAAGAGTGTAACACCCTACAGGTAACCATCCCCTGTATTCCCACCGAACGGAGCACATCTTCCTTTCCGTACCCGTGTTCTACCTGGTGAATTAAAGGAATAGCTTAATTAATGCTGCCAGTAGAGGGAACTGATGTACATGTGAGTAGATGCAGCAGCATTTCTTCAGGGGAAAAAAAGAAGTTTAAAAATATAAACACAAGCAAATCCTCTGTACTTCAAGAGGGGTTCAAAGGTACTGTCTCCAGCTCACAGCAGCCCGTGGATGAGGACCAAGAAGGGAGGGCCTGGTGCTGTTTCCTTATTCCCTGTAGAAGGTTCCGACCTCCTTCAATAGCATTACTCACGGAGTAAGGTACAAAGGTGGCAGAATTTGGCAGTGCGTGAACATGTATCCACGGGGCTTTAAGACAAAAGATTTTGGATCATTTTGGATTTTTGAGACCTCTGGACGCAGCTTGAAATGTGCTATTTGAGTCAAAGTAGCAGTTGTTTGTTTGGTTTTTTTCCTTCAGCTTCTTTGCTGTGAATTTATGTAGTGTTCATCTTAAGACCACAGAAGGGTTAAGACGTTGGGGTGAGCTGCTAATGAACCAACTGATGCCGCAGTCTCAAATGTCGTTTCTGTTTTCTCCCGGTGTGGGCAGCAGTGGAAAAAGCCAGGGGCAGGGCTGAGAGGCCAGAGAGAATCGGACAGTGTCAGAAACAAAATCCATACGCTTTTAATAACAATAAAGAAATAAGAAAAATGTTGATATTAAATAACTCCTTGATAACAAAAATCATTATGCAGGGCCAAATATAGTTTTTGAAAGGTTCTGCTGAAAGTTGTTATGGCTGAAGTTATGGTCTTTGGAAGCAGCTGCCAACCTAGAGAGAGTGGCAAAGCTGGATAAATGAACAAAAACGGATCGCAGAAAACGTGGTGAATTCATTCATCTTTTAGAGAAACCACTCTGACTAGCAAACAGCCTGACTTCAGTTGTAGCCATGGATAACCCCTTTGAAATCCCTTATTTCACAAGTTTCAATTAATGCCTTTATTTATTTATTTATCTATTTATTATTTTTGTATCTGACATCCATTTGTTCCTAGAAAGGAGGAAAGTAATTTGGGTGGAGACCAAATTTTTGGGAGGCAGCATCCATGCTTATTTGGAGGTGGATGGTAATTTCTAGTTTTCCTAGTTGAACACTGGTATTTCTTTTCGGGGACATGTGAAACTGGGAGTAAGGGCAGATGAACCACTGAAGACAAGACACAGACCATTGTCCCCCATTTCCTAAGATTAAAACACAGTTCAAATGGTAAACCTTTCTTCAGTTCTGAAATGCTGGGGCAAATGTTTGATGCTTTCTGCTTTGTGGTTTTTTTTTTCTTTTTTCTTTTTTTTTATTTCCCTTCTCAATTCAGGTTTCCAGATAGGATTGGAACTGAATGTGCCAAAAGTACCAGGATAGAAGCTGCTCTCATGGGTGTTTCCATCTGGAATCTAATGTAGAAATGCCAGAAATCCTCTAGGAAAACCTGTTCTCATGTGGTTTCCTGCCCGGTTCAACGTTTTTGATATGTTGGGAGAGTTTGGATTAGCAGCAGATAAGCAGAGAAACTGGATCTGAATGCCAAACTTTTTTTGAAGTTTTTCCATCCCCACTGGAAGCATTACGAGGCCCATAGGCATAAGGTATATAGTCTCTCCCCTGCTGGGCAGGGTTTAAAGCTGGCTGCATAGCAATAAACAAATGCATAAATATACTCATGAATGAGTGGGGCTTTGCTCTTCACTTCTTTGCAAGGCTATTTTAACCAGCTCTGCTATTTGAGATAATCTTTGGGTATTTGTACAAATATTTGTATGTTCAGAAAGTTTTATGAATCTTAGCGGGAACCTGGAAAGTTATTTTTCAAGTGCATACTTTTCATCACTTCCTATTTATTATTCCCCACTTGAATTTCTTGAGGAGTGTGTGTGGAGGTCTGATTAGCTCAGAGAAACCAACGTCAGGTTTCTCTGGGAAGGGCGCCGAGCCCTATAGCCGATGCGGTACGGCAGATTGTATTTTCCTTTCCCAAATTCTGGTCCAAGCGTACCAGCAGGTAATGTCTGGACCCTGGCGATGCCGATCCTCTCAGAAGCAAGAGAATCTTGGGCAGCCGAATGGCAGCAGGACCGGGGAGAAAATAAGGCAGAAAAGCTTGTTGGACAGGGAAATCCCTCACCAGTTAGCATCGTGGGCAAAACAGACTCGACTTGGGGAAAATGAATTTATTGCTGATGGCAATAGGTTTGGACAGTGAGAGACAAAGGCCAATTAAACCAACACCTTCCTCCCCAAAACTCTGCTTTCTCCCAGGTTCAACTTCACCCCTTCACTTCTGACTGCTCCTCCGCCCCGAGCGGCTCGGGGGGAACGGAATGGGGCTGCATTCGGTCCGTAACAGCCCCTCTCTGCTGCTCCTTCCACCACACACTTTCCCTCTGCCCCACCATGGTGGTGGTCTCTGCATGGGGCCTGCAGCATCACCACCATCTCCTCCTCCTCCCCTTTCTCCTCAGGGCTCACAGGGCTGCTCCTCACACTTTCCCCAATCACGCTTTTCCCTCAGGCCCCGCTGCCAGGCGCCATTTCACCCTCTCATATGCCGGGTGCCCCTGGCCTGGCTGAGGGGCTGGGCTGTGCCCTGCAGTGCAGCCGCTGGAACCGGCCGAGCAGGGCAGCTCCCGCCTCTCCTCACAGCATGGCCGACGCCTGGGCACCCACAGCTGGTATGGCCACAGATAACTTTGTGGGTGGGAGATTGTTCATCCCGGATTTTTGATGAGCCATCTGGGAGAACGGCAGCTTCTGGAACAAGCGGTCCCTGCCACAGGTGGGCTCCCCCCTCGCCCGGGTGCTGGTGTCATGGCCCCTCCCTGCCTCAAGCGCAATGAAGCTGTGGTGGTGAAGTGAGGTGGCTTCCTCAGGTAGCACCTGCTGCAGACGGTGTGCCGAGGAATAAAAACATTTCCAAGCTGAATTTGCAAATTCAGCTTTTTTCACCAAAGGCTGACCAGTTCAGCTCTGGTAGCGTTGCCTGGGCGGAGGGCGACTTTGGCGTAACAGCAGGCAGAGGGAGGCTGGTTTGCTGTGGCGGCTGGGCGCAGAGGCCGGGTGTGAGACACCTTCGGGGGCAAACAGACAGGCCCTTTTTTATTTTTGATGTTATTTTATTTTATCTCGTGGATCAGGTTTAGCCTCTTTTGTTGCCAAAGCTTGGAATCCTGCAGATCCTTTGCTCCTGGCACCTCTAGAAATTGAATTTCTGCTGAGCAGAGCCCTGACGCATTTAGTCCCTTGTACAGAGCTCTTTTCAGCAGGGCAGTCGTAGGCGAACGCACGCCGAGGGGCTTTCTTCTGCTTAATGCCGCTCCGGGCAGCAGCTACGTACAGAAGTGGAAATCCCCCCCCTTTGCTCACACGCGTGGCAGGAAGGCACACACGCACACCTGAGAGCATCGGTATGATATTTGCACAGGCCAGCGCTTACCTGCCAGAAAGCTGTTTATTTTTTTGCAGCTCCCTATCTTTTGAGCTCCGTCGGTACTGCTGTCTTCCCCCACCACGGACACGCATTAAGTCCCTGTATCAGCTGTCGGTAGTGATCTGTGCAGAATGAACATCTGTATTAGGTTTGCAGAGCTAGTCAAAATGTTTACCGGGACTATTTAATATGGAGATCAATAGCAAGCGCTTCTCTGTTTGTTTTAACAAAACAAAATTGGTTGCAGAGCAAAACCTTTTTAAAACAACAACAACAAAACCCCCCCCAAAACCCCAAACCCTGGCATTACTCCAGCTCAGTGTAACAACGCAGAGGAAAAGGGCATTCCTGAGTACTTGCTCAGATTTATTTTCATTATGCAGTTATTAGGGTAAGGGAGCATTACATGGCTGTTGTCACTGGGAGACCCTCTCCCTGTAAAACAAGCGTGCTCGGCGGTTCGTTTGGAGGTATACTGATTTATGGCTGTCAGCTCCTGCCTGACAGTGTCCTGACAAGTTCTGCTGGTAGAAACTTGTTCAAGCTTGAAGTGACACTTCTGCGCTGCCGGTTTTCCTTCCCCAGAGAGGAAACTGCTCTCGACCGTCCCGATTTCGGTGTCATGCCGAATTCCCTGTAAGTGCGTTTCCTTGCCTGGGGTCTGACTTGCTACCGGAAGCCAATATATTAAATCACTTCCCCAAATTACCATATTGGCTTCTTGCTTAGGGGCTGTTTACAGTAGGTTTCAGACCACTGGTTGGCCCACGTAATGCCTGATTTGGAAACTGGTAGCATCTCCAGTTGGTAGCTGACAAATTCTGTCAGTTTGAGTCTGGCACAAAAACAAAACGGAACTTGGGGAAAAGGGGAAAATGGATTATTTTGTTTTCGAGAAGATAGCTGCAAGAGGCTGCTTCATTACATGTATGCAAAATAGATATTAGCTGGTTTTTTGTTGGTTTTATTTTTTCCTAAATTGGGAAATTGTGACTTGTTGTAATGAAGAGTGGTAACCCCATTCTCCCCTCCCCCCCCCAATTCTGCAATCCCTGATCTTGCTGAAATATACGTGTGTGCTTAAATTTAAGCACTGCAGAACTGCCTCCCCTTGTGTTTAAACACGCCCCTTAATAATGAGAAGGTTGGGTTTATATCCTAACTTTCCAGACAGCTGGTAGGGGTTTTTTTTTCCACCATCTTCACCTCCTAAAATGTTGTGATGTAGCAAATTAGCCATTTCTCACCATTTATTCTGAAGAACAGAAATAAGTGAAATCTGTCTCTGAAAATTAGTGCTGCAGGCATGGGAAATAAATGGTAATCTACATGGCAGCAACCAAATAAATATGTTTTGCAGCTTTTAGGTGAGAAGAATGTGGTAAGTAAAATAGAGAGGGAGGAGCTAAATATTCTGGCAAATGTTACGTGTGAAATGTGGGGAAGGCTCCACAAAAAAGTTAGGACATACGAATCGTCGTGCATGGAAAGAGATAGGTACTGGCCAGAAGTCTTTGAGCGCATTTATACCATTTCAAGGTGCTTTGTACCTTTTAGAAACGCAAACCAATTGCAGTTTTTGAGTTTTTCTGGTGCTGGAAAATGCACCACGATCCCTTCGGTAAATAATTCCAATAATAAATTAAGTCTCTGTCAAATTTGCACTTTCTCTGGCTTCAGCTTCCAACATTGGGTTTTCTGACAACTTTGTCTCCTGGAGGGAAGTGTCCCGTAGTTATTCTTTTGTGTGACCTGTGTCACCATCCTTTGATAAGCTGTAGGAACTGAGGTCTGTAAATTGTACATGATAAGGCATGCTTTCTAGTGCTTTTCACCGTTCTTGTTCCTCTTTAAATCCTTTACAGTTAACCAATTTCCTGCTTGAACTTTCGCCTCCGGGGCTGTCCGTGTATTCCTGTAGCGCTTGCACCTTCGCCAAAGGCACAGGCAGGGTAACCTCTCTACTCGTCCTTGAAACTCCTCTCTGGTCTGCGCTGGGCTTGGCGGCTACCAGGCTGCAGAGAGATTTTATGATCAGCTGATAATAACCATCATTTGGGCGTTGCTCAGGGTAGGGGTGGTGGCCTGACGGTGTGGTTGGCACGCTTGGTTCCTGGCTGGATGCCAGTGGTTTTGTCCAGTTGCATATTGTTTGTATATTGTTTGTGTTACAGTTTGCCCAATGGTTCCGAGTGCTTTGTGCGCTCTTTATTCTAGCTCTTCTGTAGTATCCCTGTCACCTGCAGACTTTATTAATAATGATTTTATTCTGTGGGTTTTTTTTTTTTTCCCAATCATTGATTTAAAATGTTAAATAGCATGAGACTAAGGACTGGTGCTGTTGGCCCAGTTAAAACTATTCCTACTCAATTTTCAGGCTTCTATTCACAGTTGCATTTTTCAGTCTAAGGTGCCAGTTTTAATCCATTTTAATTTGTGCCTTGTTTAGTTTATATCATTCTACCTACTGAGTCAAAACAGTATGGAGAAGCTGATCGCATGCCTTACAAAAAAAAAAAAAAAATAAAATCTAAGTGCAGCATACCAACATTACCACCCTTACCAACCTGATCTGTGATCTCAGTTAAAAAAACCCCATGATTAAATCTATTTCCTGTAAATCTGCCCTGCTGGAAGCTATTTCTATTTGTTCCTTTTGTATTGTAAACATAATTCTTGGCTTAACTGTCCCATTACGTTACCCAAGGTAAGACTGTCAGTCCTCACGGTACCTGGAGGACCCCATCTGCTTGTTCTAATTTTTGGAGAAATGTTACTTTGCTTTGGTCCTCTGGAGTACTATAAGTCCTACCGAGTCCCCGCGGGGTGCAGAGATTCCACGCTTGTTCTTTGAAAACTCTTGATGCCATTTTCCAACTGACTGACTTCAAAATATCTCTTTTCTAGCTGCTGTTTTAAACTCCTTTGACTCATTGCTGAGATTGAGTGTGATTCATTATTTTTAGACAATATGCATATAAAATCTATTTCCCAAATACGGAAGACAGGTATTCATCGAATTCTTATATGTTTTCCTCATTATTACATCCTTACTATTTTCCTCCAGTAACAGATGACAACATTTTTGTTCTCAATATGCTTTTAAAAGTCCCAGATCTCCTTTTCTCATTGATTTCTCTTTTTTCCCTTTCTGGCTCCCTTTGTCAATTTTGTACAGTTATTAGCTTTTGGTTTATAATTGTTATTATCAGTTTTCCTTTATATCATTAGTTCTTTGTGCGGAAATAAATGTGTTTTCATTCTACGTCTACCTTTACGCTAAAAATAATTTTTAAATACTGTCAGTTTCTTTCTTGGTCATGGAATTGTGGCCTTTGAAATCTAGGAATATATTCTTAAGATTTTTCTGGTAACTATGAAAAGGTTCCTCTGTAGCTCATATTGCTCATAATTATTTCAGCATTGTGAAAATGAATTTTTTTTTCAACAGCAGCTGTATTTGTGAATGTACATGCTGGAACCCCATAAACACACACGTTACTTGGGACTCAATTCTGTATGTTGACAACAAATACAATCGAGTCACGATCACTGGCATTCGAGAAACCATTAATTTTTACATCTGGGATCAGTTCCTCTGTATCTGTCATTAGGCAGTCTACCCCAAGCTGGGTTGAGTTAGGAAATTGGCTGCCTGTAATTTTTGAAATTCTGAGGACTTTTTAGCGCTGGTAGCCTGAGAACACCAGCATATGCCATTCAGATTGAAGTCCCATATGTTAACACAGCTTTTTTTACCAACACATGATAAATAAGTCTTAAAAGAAGCTGGTCATCCTTTTTTTTACGGTGATTTGGTGGTGTGTAGCAGGCACCAAATAGCTCACCGCCTTCTAGTTTATTTGTCAGAACACAGATTTACCAGCAGCCGAAATCTTTTACATCCGATTTGCACGGACTTGCAGAGGTCAAGATTTTGAGACATGTACGACACCCTTTCTTTTTTGCCCACTTGAGCCTTCTGAGTTGGGTTGTAACTATTCATTTTTACATTCTGATCGTGTGAGTTTTCCCAGTAATATCAACCAAGTCAAATTTATGCTCATAAATCAGCAATTCTAATTTCTCTCATTTATTATCCGACTTCTAGCAGAAGTGTATAGGCAATTAAATCATTTCATCCCTTTGTGTAAGTGGATGCTTCCGTAATTTTGTTCTCAACAACATGATTTTGAACTACAACCAAAACCCTCACACCATTTACCTAGACAGGGATTACATATGGAGAATTTTCTGACTTTTGCTGTTCATAGGACAGGAGGAGCCTTGTAAGATCGTGTATGTACACTTGCTCCTGCTCAATTTGACTGACTACTTCTGCGGCGGAATTTCTACAACTTCCTTGGCCAGAGTGCAGTCACTGTCTATCCCTACAGTCTTTTCTTGGTCCTTCACATAACTCCGAATCATCAGTTAAGTGTTCCTCAGTTTTCTGCCTTGTGTAGTCCCCATGTGGCCATTTTCATTCTTTCCTGCAGGAAGTAGCTATGCTTCCTAAGGAAGATTGTTCAAAACTGCTATACTTCATTCTTCATTGCATCTGTGATTGCACTTCCAAACCACAGTTTTGTTTCTTTTAGCTTCATTACCACTTGCACATCATTCTGAAGAAATCTTTTCAGAAGATGAGAAAATAGAGCCCATCCACCGCAGCTCAGAGCCACGCTCACACTGCCAGCCAGCACTGCCTTGTTGTCCTCTGAAAATGGAAGCTTCTCAGATGCCTTCTTCAAACTTGCTCTGAAAGCACTCTGTTTGCTGGTTCTCTTCCCCTGCTTCAGAGTTTGCCTGGCAACTGACAGATAGATTAAGGGGAGCTGCTTGGTGCCAGCCTGCCCCCCACAGAGATGGGTAAATCAAGTCTCACTGATTAAAAATACCAAAGGATTTGAGCCAGGAGCCCCTCACATGAGAAACTAAAAACCAGGCATTTCTTACATGGCATGTCTGAAGGTCCCAAATCCCTGTACTGTGGCCAAACCAAATACAAAATAATCAGGCATATGACTCACCAAGATTTTTAAGCTAGAAGTGCTGAAGCCTGCTCTGTATCCTTTGAAACACCCCTGTTTACAGTTCCTGGGGCAGGAGGAGACATGGAGCTTGCAACATCAAACTGAAGTGGCCCTTACCAAGTTATTCAGTGCATGAACGTTGAGGAGAAAATGATTTTGCATGTGTCCCTTTGAAATACCATTCTCCCACAGTTCGCCTGGCAAGACCACTTCCCAAGAGCTCTCTTCAAGTGGTAAATCGAGCTGTCACCAGCTACAACAACCTAAAGAGTGATGAGACCGGTGACAAATACATTACAAAGGGCCACGTTAAGTCTAATTGTACTTTGTTTAATGCGATGGTTAAAACGCGAACTCTCCCGTTAAGTGGCTGTTTGTGTGGGTACCACCAGTCAAATGCCACCCTGCTGAAAGGACCGTAATGGTCCCCATACACCCGTGATGAGCTCGGGTTTGCATCTTTCTAATGCTTAGCGCTGCCTTTTCCACCAGGCTTGTTGTAAACTGAAATGGTACGGATACGACAAGCCTTTGGGAGGCTTTTCTCCTCATCTGGCTTCACGTTGCTTATGTGCTTTTTAAGCTGAGGTTGTCTGCCAGACGCATGGAAGCTGCAGCGTTTGGGCTTCACGTGCAGGCGCGGTGCGTGGGCTCCTTTAAATGGCAGCACAATAGTAAGGGCATATTAAAAACAGAGAAAAAGAACTGCTTGGCGTCATCCTATTCCCTAATAGGATTCCTTTCTGCATTGCCTGCCTTTCCAGTAGGCACTTGGCAGGGTGACATGAAAATTGGTGACCTTCAGCTAGATGGCTGGGACACCCACTGGCCTCCTGAGGCATGGCCAGTCTCCAGGTGTCCTGCGCTTTTTTCTGTATATTCAAGTCTCTCTTTTTTTTGTGTGTGTGCGTCCCTACCTATATATTTTTTTTCATCTTTGCCTGCATCAGTGATGCCTGCAGGCAAAGCCTCCAGGGTTAGGCTCAGCAGAAAGAGGTGTGACCAATAATCCCTTTGCTAAGGGAGTTCCTGCGGCAGCCAGGGGCATGCACGCTGCTGCCGAGGAAGTCCCAGGGGCCGTTCACGGTTTTATTCTCAGGGTGCTACTCACAGATGCTGTGAAGCCAGGTACACACCTCTCCTCCTCTTGCATACGCATTGCTTTCTCTTTCAAAGTGATGATTGCGTTTGGACCTGTGCTGCAGAGAATATATTTCGGTATAAAAATATCCATCCCTTTGAAACGGCAGAGGATCGTATTTCCTTTAAACCATCCCTAAATCAGCTTGTGAAAACCTAAAATGTATCTGGATGAATCAAATTCATACGAAACAAGGAAAAATATAGTAATTTTTAGGGTATTAAATTGAAGGTTCAATGTAGTTGTTCTTGGGCTAAACGATGCTTGGGCAAATGGGGTTTAGATCGTTTTCAGAGATTCCCCTTTCTTTGCTGACAGTCAGAGGAAAGGGGCAAGAGGCTATTGCTTGTGTTTGTTCCTAAAGCAAATCACAGTTGATAGGTCCAACTTTAGACCGATCGGCCTTGACAAGTTTCCCTTCAATTCTTTCTTGTGTGCAGTTTTAGAAATCTTTGAACAGCGGGAAGCACAAAAGGTAGAAATTTAACAAGACTCCACGGGGCTGTGAGACGGTACCTGACAAGGGAGGAGAGGCGCTCCCGTGACTAAAATAGGTGACACAGAAGAAGGTTTTTGCGCTTGTCTGAGAAATTGGGAATCTTGTTACAGGCTAGGAAGATACGGTCTGCTCAGACATAGAGTGTTCGTAGCAAAACGTCTGGTTTCATTAGCTGAATGTTTTCAGGACATTTTCAATGTGTAATTTTTAAGGGAGTTTATTCTGAGAAGTCAGTACTACAACTCAGTTATTTTTCTGGGGAGAGAATTGAGAGATGTTTTCACTCTGTTTGGGGTTATGAAACAATTGCTCGGGCTGGGGGGAAGGAGAAAAGCCTCTGCTTTAGCACGCCAAAGAAAAGCTGTCTCTTTCCACTATCCATCTCCCTTAAAAGAGCTGGAGCTTCTGCTTTTGCTCTCCAAACCTGTACAGGTAGTTAGCATCAATGATTTGTCCTTAAGAAGCAGCTTTGGCCTTGCATTTCAGAGAGAAATGTGGTTATTTTAGACTTAGCAAGTGTGCTTTAGGTTTTGATCCGTAGCTTTGGTTTTCTTGTTATTCATATTGATCGTTCCAATTTGTATGCTGTTTTGCTCTGTGAGTTGTTGATCTGTTTTGTTTCTGTTCTGTTTTTCAATGGCCACAGGTTTCTAATTTTCTGTTTTCTTCTTAGGCTTTCAGGTTTTAATTCGATGTGTGTTTTCCAGGATATTTCTCTCTCGCTTTGGTACCGCTGTTGTAGGATTGTGGTGTTTGTCTCTTCCTAGAGACAAAGTTAACAGATATCATGGGCAGAATATCACCTCCCTCCCCCTACATTTTATACAGAGCACTGTGCTTAAGTCAAAAGTCTTATTCCCTTGCCTGTGGATTTTCCTTTGCTGGAAGGGCCAAACTGTAATGCAGATGGGAACTGTCAGCTTTGTATTTCTTGGGAATATGTTCCAAAACATATCCTTTACCATGGTTGCTCTTGCAAGGCTACAATGTAGTGAAAACCGTTGGGATATTAAAGCTCAGTTAATGGAAAACCATTAACACTCAGCCTGGAAAGAATGGAAACCCCTTTGGAAATCATGCTGGCTAATAATCCCTTGGTGAGAGGCCGATGCAAGGGGGCTTCCCTGCTCTCCTCCACAGCCCTGGCATCGTTCCTGGGCACCTCCACAGGAGTAGGTTTATTGCTCATGAGCCTTAGCTTGTTGGGAATACAGCATATGGTGAGGCAGCAAAGAAGTGTGGAAGACAATGTGTGCAGCTCTGGGGGAGAAAGATTTTGAAAGAGGAGGAAAATGCCCCTGAGCACAGGACATTGTCCTGTACTCTGATGTTCCTATTCCTCCCTGTTCCTTCTCAACTGCTTTGAGACCCTTCAGATGCCCTGGAGGGTGCAAAGCAAACACCATTACCTCTGCCGGTGTACAGTTCAGAGGCCAGTGTTTGGTCAGAAAAAGGGCTGGTCCTTTTAAAGCCTGTTATCCTGCACATGGGCAGAAAGGCAGGCAGCTTTGCAGCCTGCCTGCTCCATCAGGATTTATGCTCTTTGGCCATGAATTTCAGAAAGGTCTGCCAAAATTGACATTATCCTACTCTAGTGAAACCAAGGGGGCTTGATAATACTTTAACTGATAAAAATCTGGAAGCTCTAGTTTTCAAGTGAACGCCTGTTGGCCAGAGGCACCGCGTGCGTGTGTGTGCGTGCATGGATGGGCTCTCTTCTTTTTTAAAACCTTTGGAGTGAGTTTTTTGGATACTTCAGACGTCCCTTTTTCTCACCCTCAGATTGTTCGCCGCCTCCCCAGCAGAGTGACATATTGTTTGCAGTGGAATTTGACAGGCTCAGATGGCAGTAGCTGCTGCAAGATTTTTTAGTTCTTGTTGGTGCTACGACAGGTCTCAACAAATTCCCTCGCCCACTCGCCCATGGTGCATAAGAAACTTTTTCTAGTGTGAGAGGAGCTTGCCCATCAGTTTTGTCAAAATCTCAGCTTCCCTTTAAGCATGATGCAGAATTCTGGCTTTCTGAATGTGACACAGATCTGCTCCGCGGCAGTGGTGTTTGCACATTCAGGAAGGCAGACAGACAAAGGCAACTGAAATGTGTGCTCCCAAATAACCCTGTCTTGGCTCCGTGATGGAAGTGAACTACCTGGGGTATGTGCTGGGAAGAGGCGGTGGATTTCTGCTGAGGAGATCTGGCTCCATCCTGTGCGCTATATTCAGTGCCCCCTTGTAAGTCCGTCTTCTCTGTTTCTGTGTCTTTGCTACATATGCAGGTGACAGATCTGCAAATCCACCCATCCTGCCCCAAATACCCATGAGGTAGTAGTGTGTGAGAAGACATCAGTGACTACAACATGAACTCTGAGCTGGTCACCTATTTCTGGTTGATGGTGTTTCCCCTGACCACCTTTAGGCACCTTATTTAAGATGAGCTGAAATTTGCCCTGAAAGACCTTATATTCTCTGCTTTCTCTGAAGAGGTCCCCCTGGTGCTTAGCTCATCGGACCAGGGGCATCCTCCCTGGCAGCCTCCCTCTAAGAGCAGCACGCTGGGCTTGGCATGCTTTCCGAGCGGGATTATTCAGGGCAGCTCTGGCAGGCAAGGCTGGTTTTCTGAGAAGAGATACATATTCAGGGGCTGTGTACATCTTTGTGCCCCTTGTATTCCTGCAAGAGTGAAGGCTTTGGAAAACTAGGGGAAAAGAGGTTTTCCAAACTGATGAGCTCCTTTCCTCCCATTAGCCAGGGACTTTTGGAGTACGGCGTTCCAACCAAACCATACGTATTTCATGTTTGATTTAGACTTGGACTTGCAAGGTTGTTTTCAAGCAGTAGTCCTGGGGCCATCCCACTCCCAGGCCTTTCCTTGGCATAAATGGCTTTAGCCTGAGGGTGGCCTTCATCTGTGCCAGATGCCCACAGCCACAGCAGCAGGAAATCAATGGGGCGTGGGGATATCCCTGCCACTGCGCTCTGCCGCTAATAGCTGTGGTGGTGTAGGAGTCCCTGTGGCATTTCCACATTACCTGGAGATTTCCCAAGGCAGGAGAAATCCTAAGGATAATTAAGCCTGTTTTATTTAGGGCTGAGCTGAGCCATCAAAGTGGCATAAAGCAGCCTAAATGGACCAGAGGATCTGGCACCTTATGTGAAAACTAATCATTTTCTGAGGTGGTCTGATAATTTCTGAGGAGAATATAAAATAATTCACACCCACATGTAGCTTTTAATGAGTAGAAAGGCCTCTGTACTGCGTGTTCTGGAATTGTGCTCTTTTAAAAAACAACAATGATGTTTGCATGCAACAAAGTAAGAGGGAGACCGTGGCAGGAGCTAGGGGCAGCGTCTTTGTTGCTGTTTTCATCAGGGTTAAGGGCTCGGTGACCATTTGGAAACCTTTTATGGGCAAACTGGCTAGCAGCCAGTACTGCAAATTTGCACTCCTGACTTTTTGATTAGTCAGTAGTCCATCAACAGCAGTAGAAACCTGAGAAACATTTGCAGCTAACCATGTGAAAAGCAGGTGTAATAAATCAGGTTGTTCAGGTTTAGTCCCAACTGGGAAATGTGGGGATGGAGGTAGAAAACATTCCTACTTCTCGCCTGGTGTATCAGAATACCTGCTGCACGGTGTGTTACCCCAGACCAGGCCCTCTTTCCAGCAGGATTTCAATCTATAACAGCAATTGCATTCCCATTGGGAAATCACAGATTTCCCACAAATTTTTTAAAATCCACAGTGAAACTGCGTGAGTGACAGCCACGCGTCCATCTCATCGCAGGATCGGAGCCAAAGCGCGGTCTTTTTAAGCTTAAAGAGCAGGCCCTTAATCGCTGCTGACTGCGCTAAGTGGAAGGAGCTCTCTCTGTGCCAGTGCCCCGACGGCAGCAGAGGCATCTTGTCTATTTATTTGCCTCCATCCCCTGGGGACCTGGAGTGCAGGCTGCGCTGGCGGCAGAGGGGGACACCCGAGCTCTGCTCCCCGGCTCCTGCCGTGCCTGTGCCCAGGCTTTTCCCGGGAGCAAATCAGCAGAGCTGGTGACAGCAGAAGCCATGAAAAGAGTGTGGCAGATGTGAGCCTGCTCTCTAATACTTTATGAATACTGAATCTGCCTTTTTTTTTTTTTTTAGGGGGAGGGTGGCTGTCTGTCTACGTAGTTGCTCGATATTTTTCACATATGGAGTATACACAACACTGGAGTAGGGTGTTGTTAACAGAAGTAGCAAAGGTACATCCTGAGAGATATAATCTGGCTGGGGAGATATAATGGGAGGACAAGAAAGCAGGATGGAAGTGTTGGTACCGTGAAGACAGGCCTGTGTTGCAAAACATGTAAGAGCTTCAGGAGTATGTTTTAATGTCAATCCAAACCCAAACGGAGGATTTTTTTTTCCTAGCCTTTTGGACGGACTACTGAATCAAAACGGTTTAGTGGTTGCGAACCAGAATTTTATAATAGCTGCACAAGAATTCACTCTCCCCCAAGTTATGACATTTTAGGGTAAAACAAAGCCTCCCCATCCCCCACAAGAACATGTGAGTTGTCATCAGATTTAGAAATTAATTTCAGGAGAAATTCAGGGGATGTGTCCTTTGGTTGCAGGAAATAGCAATTTACAGCCTTGTGAGAAGGGTGGATGGGACAGGTTTCACCAAGGGGACGCGTCACCTCGTCTCCTCCTCCCCGTCTCCTTACATCCAGCCTGAGCGTCACGACCACATAATAACTTAGTACTGCCATTGCCTTTGCTGTTAGCGGGTCTGTAGTTAAACGGAGACCTTCAGGCTCTAGCCCTAGCAACTCAATTGCTTTCCTAAGTATTAAAATAACAAAAGAAACAGAAGCTACTGAAATAGGAAGAAGAAAGCAGAGCCCTTCGACACCCCCAGCATCAGGGAGGCAGTGAGAGCAGACACGTCCAGGGATGGTTTGCACGCTCAGTGCTGTGAGTTGTCAGTGGTGGATATTTGACAAAAAAACCCCTTTTTATAGCAGTTTTAAGAAAAATTTAGTAATAACTAAGCGAACCGCTGAAACCAACTGAGCTGAACAAGGGAATAACAACAAAACAAAAAGCCCAGTGTGTGTCTGTTGCCTGGGGCAAGCTACAGCTGATGGATAAAGTGACAGACGAATCCTTCCCTCATTTCCATTTTAATCTCTGTCTACTAATTGTCATCAATATCATCAGGGTCACTAGACCACTAGTGCGAGTCTACAACCTTGCGCAGAAACCGCAGCTTTATGCCTGCCTGGCCCCCAGGGCTTTGCCCCTTTGCTAACCCAGTCTGTACTAGGGGATGCCTCGGAGGGGGAGGAAGGGCTCTTGGAGGTGAGATGGGTGATGTTTCCCAGCGTCACGCAGGAGAGGCTACTCTGAGTGTCCCGGCATTAAAACACAGGACAATTGCAGCCCTCTTTGAAATGAAAATTATTTATACTCCCTTTATGCCAAGGCCAGGATTTGAAAAAAAGGGCAGCTGGGAATCCAGCTCCCATTGGAAGAAAGGGCTCAGTCCGACTCTTAAATCAATGACTGTGTGATGAAAGCATACTTTGGATCAGACCCAAGGAGGACAGAGTCAAAGCTTTCTGTCAGTTCTCTGCCTGGTAGTTTCTCTTCCCCTCCTTACTATAGTTTGTGTAACGTACATGACATGCCACACAGGTACCCAAGGGGATCTCTCCTGGTGACCCATCAGGCGGACCCTTGGAATTTTGTGTCATCACCCCCCGCCCAGGAAAGGTACCCATGCAGTGTGTTGTAAAGGTAATGTTTAACCCAGGGGCTCCAAGCCAAATCCTGGCCTCTGCGCACAGCTTGAGCACAAATTGTGCCCATGGCAACTACGCAGCGACTCACTTGGTTGGAAACCTCCCATCCCCAACTTGAAGGCAGCCATGTGGTCCTCTGCTTCTGCTGCTAAAAAGTAATAGATTTTTTGGCATTAACTCCACGCCTTTATCCTGCCCCAAATCCTCCCTGCTTTTAGAGGTGCTGCGTGTCCAGGTGATTCAGACAAGGCTCTGGGCTTGCTCAGTTGATACTGCTCCCTCGTGCCAATTTTCAACTTTTTTTTTTTTTTTTTTTTTCCCTTTTAACNTTTTTTTTTTTTTTAACCCTGTAGACTCTCTTCCATCTCTTGTTCTCTTGTTCTTTCTACTTCTTTGTGCCACTTCCTTTGTGTTCCCCTCCCAAAGCCTCAATATCCCTTTGGTGGCATCATCATCTTCCCTCCTCGAAATCTTCCTCATCTCCCCTGAATTGCACTTTTCCTTAAACTCCCCCAATACTTTCTCTACAATCACATTCACTGGCAGATCATGTCCATGTTCCTTCTTCCACCAGGTAACCATCTCTTGACCAGGAGATGTGAAGATGAAAATGGACTTCTAGTTTTGCTATTGATTTGGGATCTTGTTGAGTTCGGTAGCTGTAGGTCACTGCTTCATTCATGCAGCTGCAGCTGCTGACAGGGTCTCTGCAGGCTTTAAGGAACATCTATCCCCTTTGCTTGAGATGATGACCCAGTTTTAGGATGCTGTGTGGTTTTGAGGTTCCACATTTGCAAGATGGTGCATCTGTTGCCTTGGAGGAGGTAGCCATAGCTCTGAAGAAGGTCACCTTGGCCTGAAGGTGGTCCTCCTTGGCTTGCTATGCTATTGCTATTGCTTCTCTACTTAACTAGTAAATTAGGAAGGGACTGTTGCAACGTTACAATGCGTATGTTTGTGTGTGTGTGTCCCCTCTGTGGCCATGTGGGAGTTTACCATTTTAGGTGCTCCAAATCTGTAAGGAATGGTTGATGTCATCTCGTTGTTCGTGTTCTCCTGAGTGATTCACCCCCACTGCTGCAACCAGGGTAGGGAGTGGCAGAGAGGCAGCAAAAAATTACTCTGCAAAGCCGTCTGCTGCAAATCTTTGCAGAAAGTGTCCCCCTGCTCCAGCGGCGAACATCTTCAGAGGCCCGTGCCCTGTAAGTCGCAGTCCCTGTGGCTGCAACTCCAGATCTTTGGGGCTTATCGGTAACATATTTGCAAAGCTGCCCTCCTGTGATCACTGATCTCTGCCAGCTTAAATTTCGGGAAATGCTTTACACAGCCTTTCCCCTCCCTTCCTTCAACCCCTGCAAGTCCATATACAAGAAAAGAAGGATTTAGTGTTTGAGCATAAGCACTGGTCAGCCAATCTGCAGCGTATCTTCTTGAAAACCCAAAACAGGTGCTCTTGGGCCATCAAAGTCTTGAAGCAGTTAAACTTCCTTTCACCTCTGTTGCAGTTCCTTTAAAAGAAATAGAGAGATCTTCAAAAGGTGGAAGGGTGGCAGGCCAGAAACGTAAAGCGTGTGCAATCACTCAGATACAAGTGGCACCACTAAAAATTGCCTTCATATATCAGCTTATGGTTTACACACTGTGGCAGAAAGGACGCTAAAAGGTCAGCAGAAAAAAAATATATATGTCAAGCCTGGAGCTGTGACTCCAAAGGTGTGGAAAGACATGATCTGAGAAGGGTTCTAGAGGGACTGGATAAGTGCTTGATATGGCAGGATTTTTTATTTTATTTTATTTTATTTTTTGCAAGGGAGCTGCTTGCAAACGTCAGCACAGAAGCCAAGGTATATACTCGCAGTAACCTCTTGCTACGACCCCTGGTGACAAGACGGATAGTTCCATTCATCTGTGGGTGAACAGCAGAGGCTCTCTGCATTTTTTACTTGAAGCCCTGGATGAATTTGTTTGTGGAGGGGAATGTCACCGTTGTGAATGCTCTGATCACTCATGTGCCCATAGTGAAGTCAGTGGTAGGGAAGGGGGGAGGAGGAGGGGGGCAGAGTGAGGAGGAAAGTAAGCTTCTCTCTGGGGGTCTCGGGGATGCCAGCTTATATCCAGCGAAACATCTCCAACCAAACATTAATGGAGGATGTGACTTCGAAACGGAGGGATCAGCAAATATGCCGTAAATTAATAATGCACCCTTTTAGTAGCAATTGCTTTATGAAAATCGGTAGGGCTTTTTTTTTTCCCTCCTCCCCCCTCCTTGTAGAAATAGCTCTGAAATAAGTGGGTCTCACTGGAGTTTTGTTTAAGACTGACCCCTTACTTTATTAACCGTGTAACATTTTAAGGTTGTTTTTTCCTCTCTGTCTCCTCCAGCAAGTCTCTATTGATCACTGTTTACAGTTATAATCCCTTTCAAATTTATCATCCATGACTAACACCACATGTATTGATTAGTGCTGACGGATGTCCCTGTATGGTATATACCCACAGTGATTCTGGCCAGTGAAGTACAGTAGATATATTTTTTTCTCTCCTTCATTTGCTTTTTATAGCTTTCTGCTCCCCCCTTTTGTTCTCAGTCTGGCTAACCTATTTCACACAAACGCCTTGGGATTAACATGTCTAAATTTAGGACAATTTCTTTATTCCTGATGATGTCTCTGGAACAGGAAGGAAAAGAAAGAAAGGGTAGTGGTGGGTTTTGGTTTTTTTCTGGGTTTTTCCCCTCAAGTGGAAAGCTACTGGAAAGAGACAGGCCCTATAGGAGATCAGATTTATGAGGGACATCCACACGCCTTAACCTAAAGCCTAAAGTAACAAAGATGTAAGGGCTAGTTTTTTTAGGGACAAATTAGATGTCACTGGTGACTAAGGACAAGGTGTCCGAAATCTGGACTATAAATGGAGTCATTTGTCAACAATGCATTTTTGCTGGCCTGCTGCAACATTTCCTCCATCTCACGTTGGCCAGAAATAGACTTTAAGGTTAATCTCTCTTCTCGACCACCTTGACTAAAACTGCATTTACAAACTTAAATAAATAAACAAACAGAAAACCAGCCTCAAATGACCGCAAGGATTTTGGTACAGTAGCAGCACATCATTTCTATCACTTATTTGCTTCCTAATAGCTTTAGGTAAGCTGCTAAAATTTCTGCATGCCTCTACAACGGTTTTTGTCCCCTTCCGTCCCTCCGTGATAGCCCCTGCCTTTCAAATATCTGCTGTAGGCAAACTGACCGTTCTCTCTACCACAGCCCAAAAGGGTGTGATGTTAAGTAGTGAAACCTGCGTGCTCCTTGAGAGCCCCACTGAGTAGAGAGATGTGTCCGGAGAAGTAGCAGCTCACACGGGCTAACTTCTCCTCGCTGTGATCTGGGGACGCTGGGCGCTGCTCAGCGAAGCGAGCCTGGTGCGTGGCCATCGTTAGTGGGCGCATGTGGCAACTGCAGATCTGGTAAGCGACTTTGCTGACTTTGTTCTCATTAACCCGAAGGTGTGAGCTGCACCTTTTAAAGGCTGGGTTCCTTCCAGATTTTCATAATCCATTTGTAACTTCATTTTTTGGTGGGGTTTATGCAATAGTTTAAGTACATGTTCTTGTACATGCATTTTATTTGGGTGTAATAAGGCAGCAAGTATAAGGCAGAGTTGTTAAACCTCAGTAAAAAGATTTTTTTTTTTAATAATCATTTGGCATTTATTTAATATACAACCACTGTCTTATTAAATCTAACTTTTTAGATTTAATAGGATAGTTTATTGTATTATAGCGTTACTACTGTGACGCTATAGTTATGGTTGAAAAGGCATTTTCATTATAAACTCCTGTTTGCAGGTGCTTATAACTTCCTGAAGTACAGCACTTCTTTTATTTGAACGTGAAATCACTCACTGTACTTCTTAATTTTTTTTTCTTCCATCTCCTCAGAAACAAGGACATTTAGATGTTAAAAAAAGAAAAAGAAAGCTAGCAGTTGCTGAGGAGCAGCATTAGAGTTGAGCATTAAAGTGCACCAAAATAAGAGTTCCGAGCTTATGAAACACTGGACCCTGATCAAGTTGCTGTACCCATGTCTGTTAAAGCATGAAGTTGGCAATTTGCTCAGTGCCACTGTTTTGACAGAGAGGCGTGTTGGCAAGATGTGGTTGTCAGAAGGAGCGTTATCACTGAACTCCCAAATTCTTGTGATCTTGATTGACTCTTGATATCGGCACAACCTGTGTGGCTGCGCAGGGAGTTTGTGGAGTTTCTTTTCAGGGGATGTCGGGAGAGCGTGATATCTGTGCATGGTGAAGGAGAAAGAATCAACCCTGAGCCCCCCTGGGTTCGGCGGGAGCATTCGTAGCATCTTGCAGGGGCGCTGGCCCGCCTAGCCTCACCCTTCCCTGTGGTTTCTTGGAAGCAATTGCTTTTTTCCCCAAGGCTCCTCAAAAGACAGCTGCCTCTTGCTTCAGCCACCCACCTGTCTGTGGCGAAGGAACTCTGCTTTGCTTTCGTTTGGCACTGTAAACCTTACAGACATCACCTCTGAACTAGATCTTCTGCAATGGAGGATAATGAAATATAAATCAGGGACTCATCTGAGCTAACATTAAGCATGTAATGTCGGTAGCTATGTGGAGAGGCGAGTTGCCCCAGGGTACCGCACTAAACCCTGCCACAAACCGGCCTCTGCCTCACCACTGCAGGGCGAGTGTGGCAGTGGTCTGTGCAGTTCTTCACGGTGCAGTGTGTTCCTGTTCTTCCTTTCATCACTTGCGAAAGGAGTAGGAATGCTGACATCTGAATACGTTTACAACTCAAAGTAAATCTTATGTAGATGGAAGAGGAGACCTGACATTCCCCGAGTTTCCATCTATTATAGGCTCGGGCAGATGCCATGAAGGAGTTTCTTTATGACCTTAAAACCAAATGGAGTGGAGGGTAGGTGTGTCATTAGTTTGTCCCAAGTTTGTTTGTTGTGTCCATTTATGTAGAGATCAGTTGACTTGGGAATAGCAAAAAAAAAAAGAAAAAAAAATTATAACTCCCTTTTGTGTGTGTGTGTGTTTCTCCTTCACCTTGAAGGCAAACAGAGGTTTGTCTGGTGAGGTGCTCAGGACTGGACCTGGGGTCAGTGTACTTACAGGGGATGAATTGGGTTGATTACCAGGTTTTATGATGAACAAACAGGACCTGCCTTCAGCTGGGCTGTCTCCGGGAAGCGGTGGAGTTTTCGGTGCCATGTCCTGGTTCTGCCTCCGAAAGGGCAAGCACAACATGGTGGTGACATCCACATTGGCCGGGCGGGTTTGCTTTGGTGTCAATGTGGTTGACCCTTGCAACTTTACTCAGCTTTAGTAAACCTAATATTTAATTGCTCTCTGGGCTGGGAACCAGTTGTAAACAAACCTTAGCTTCAATGGAGGCTTTATAGTTAAATAAATAAATGCTGACAAAGAAAGACTAGCGACACAAAAACCCCAAACAGGAGCACAGCACTAAACTGCCCCATAAAACCTCTGTAAAGAGACAGTGTTTTCCAGTGTTGCAACAGCAGACTTTTTGCTTTTCCGCAGGCTGAGTTTGCACGTGTAATTACTTTCCTTTATTTCAGTTCTGGCCCAGAAATTACTATTGGTGTGGCACTGAGCAGAGGGTTGTCTTTTTTTTTTTTTTTTTAATTTTTATTTTTAATTATCACCAGGCTTAGGCAAATTTCTCTTCTGACGGTGGGAAAAGCCATGCAGGAAGAGGGACATGTGCCACTGTTGCAAAGGACACAGCCTGTCCTTGCCGGTGCAAAACTGGGGCTGAGCAGTAATTGCTAAGCAGAAAGTTACTCTTTAAAAGCTTACAGAGTTTTGGTAAATGTCTTCTGGCCGTATGCAGCAATGCAGTCCTTCTGCGTACGCCTAAACATGAAGTCTTTCCTGGGAATGCAAATAGAGATCCGTGTGAATTCATCAAAACAGAATGTTTAAATAGTCAGGTCTCCTACTCTCATATAATGCATTCTGGTTTTAGGAATACTAATAGTTTCCTCAAATAAAAAGTCTTTGCCTCTCTTATCAACTCTATCTTACTGCCAAAAAAAAACCAACCCAAAAACCAAAACCCAATGGAATCAGTCAAGCCCAAAATAAATAAAAGGGCCTGTGGCTACAAGCCCTCTGCCTCGTAAGCCCTCACTGCAGCCATGGGAAGGCTGAAAATGGAGGTTATCTTCTAGGAGACCCAGCTAAATTAGGTACACTTCAGTGGCACAGGGCTCAATTTTCTGCAGGTTATTTTGCTTTACTACAAAACTTTGTGCAAAGTCCTTTTAATATTTCACGAGTGTGAAACTCATGTTTTACTCACTGCAGTGAGTAACTGCAGTGGTAACCGTTGCCTCCGTCCAAGAGAGAAGCAAATGCAATTATTTAAAGGCAGTGGCCACAAATAGACTTATTAAATGGAAGATGCTCTGAGAGGTCTGAGCAGCCTCTGAATCTCCAGAGCAACTTGTAATGAATTACCATTGTTTCAGCCCGTTCTGTTACAGGCTTTTTGGTTATCCAGGTAGACTGACCCCCTTTGCAAATTTTAATTTTCCTGCTGTTTTTCCATAGCTCTGTGGTCACGCTGCTAGCACATGAGTACAATCAACGGATTGACGAGTATTGTGAAGAAATGGGAAGCTTGTCTCGTTGATTTTTTGGACTGTGTTTTAGTAATAACAAGTATTTTAAAAATCTTGAAGATAGAAGAACTGGGAATTTTCTATTTTTATTTTTTTATGAGGATCATTTAAAAATATCCTCAGGTTCATTTTTGGTGTAATGCCACGTGACTTGGCATGCCTCAGATTGTAGTTAGTCACTTTTTGGTAGAATTCTCTTATGGAAAAATGTGTGCATGCAATTTTAAAATCGTATTCAAGCATATGGAAAAATCCTTTGTGCTTGCAAAATGTGGAAATCTGGTCAGAAATAAGCTAGCTTGATCTTAAAACCAGTCCTTTTTTGTTGGAAATATAACTGGAGCAGAGCTTGGTTTTTGGAGGGAGAAATTCATCTAGCCTGGTGACATTTCCTGGTTGGGTGGGCCTGTTTTGAAATTTTCAATAAAACACAAAAAAGAGGTGAAGCAAAACACCTCCCTTGGATTTGTTTTTCTGAAAACGAAGTCAACCTTGGACTCACCATGAGCCCCTGGAGCTGTCCTTTCACCAAGCTTAGAAATCCCCCAGGATTTTGGACCAGTCCCAGAAGCCAAGGGAGGGTCTGGAAACACAGATATTAAATTATAGGTCTCTGGGGACAGGGCAGATGTTGATTGGGAAGCGTCTGTGGTAGCTTCCTTGGAAGGAGGAGTGATTTTCAAGTAATTTGCATGAAGATGGCTTAGAGTTCCTTGATTAAACTGTAACATCAAGAGGAAAAAATATTTTTCCCCATATAAAAGAAAACCACCCACCCTCCCGATCATATCATCCAGACTTTTCTGTCTTCTTATGGTAAAATATTTTGTTTCTTTTCAGATCCAGCCTGGTGAGCTTATTGGTTTTCCACGTAGTCAGAAGACTATAGTGACCTCTACGTAGTTCGTCCTCAAATGGATCTTCTAACAGGTTCTAATTTTTTATTCTGTTGGGGAATGCATTTTCACATATTTGTCCTGCAGTTTTCTTTTCACTTCTTTTCTTCCTTTTTTGTCTCTTTTTTTTTTTTTTTAACCTCAGAGGTAGCAATCCTACTGCTATTAGCACGATGTCTATTACAGTGTCATTAAAAAAGCTATAGTCAGAGCATGGAATGACTCACATCATGGAGGAGTTAATAATTCACTGTAATAAAAGTATAAAGTTTTATGATAAACCACTCTCAGGGGAGTTAAATATAATCCTTAGCAGGTCACACACTGACTACAAAGCTTACATTTGTAATGGTAATTTGAATTTACTACATCGCCTTTAGTTTTTAAGCGTTTGTATGTCATTAGACCTTATAAATTGATTTATATGTTCAACTCCAGTATAATTCTACATAAAGGTACAATAAATTTTATGGATTATAGATATGGCATCTAAAACAGTTTAGAAAAATAATTTCATTAAATACACTTAAACGGCAGTGATGAACAGCGACGAGGATGCCAGGGTGTCTCAACTTCTGCGAACTGCACGAGGTGGGGCGGGAGCTGCAGCTGGTGGCGGGGACAGAGGGAGAGGACTCAGCCGACACTTGTCACCCAACTTCTCATAAAGGCTTCAGTGACACCACATGCTAACGTTTCGCACAACCACAACTGTAATTGAGCGAGACCCCCGTGCTGCTCCAAACCTCCACCCCCTTATGGGATGTGTGGGCTCCCCATGGGGAGACTCCGGGACCCCCTTAACACTCTGCTGTTGATGTTGCTGGTAGAGGTACAAGATTACCTGCAGGAAAGGATTCTGTTGTTTGTACCATAAACGAGTAACTGGCTTTATAATTGATTTTTTCTATGTGGAGGCAAACCAGCCTGCTGTGGTGCACCTTCGCCTGGGCTGGCCTCTGAAGGATGTCTTTCCTCTGCACTCTTTATCAGAAACAGCTTGTGAAAAATGAAAAGATACACCCCCCCGCCACTCCCGCCTTGGATTCAGCAAACACATTCATAAGAGAAGCCATTAAAAAAAGCCCATCTTAAACATTGCTTATTGGTATAATTTGAGCAAAGCTGACTGTGAGCAAGTGACCGTCAGTATTTTCCTTCTGACACAGCAGATCCTGCTCAGACCCCTGATCCCGCGAAAACTTGTGTTTGCGTTCCCAGGCATGTTTAGCAGTGTAGGATACAGCTCAAAAGCACTCGATAAACTTCACCGTCTGTTTTTTAAGTGGTTTTAAATAGTCAACCAGCATTTTAATGCTGCTTTTCCTAAAGCCGGTGTAATTTCAGTGCTGATCTTCAAAACCCTTTTGTCTAATCCGGTATGTAATCTTTCCCATAACAAAACTTAAAAAGATCCTTGTACTCCCTAGTGGGCAGTTATCATTGTATTCCCCATCGCACTCGCACATTAGCAAAGCTTTATCCCATCATCGTTTTGTTTTTGAAAGCATTGAGGTAAATCTCAGGTGGCATCCTGCACTCAGTGGGTGTGTCGCTGATCAAATGACCCAGCCAGCTGGACAGGTTTATGTACAATTTGCTGGAAATGTATTAAATGTGTCTCGGGAAATGATTCTTTAAAATGTTCTCGCTGCCAGCGCAGTGAAGATTAAGACCTTGGCATGAAACAGAGAAAAAAATTAAATAATTTTCAGAAGCTTGATGTAAAATAATGATACTAGATGTAACTTAAAGTCACCAAAGGATGAACATTTAGGCTGAATTCCTACTCCTCCCTTGATTAATTCCCATAATAATTCAGGGGTCTCTGAAACTTGCAGGCTGAATCTGAGCCCTGGCGCAAGCACACTGAGTCGTGCCTTATCCCTGTCAGGCAGTTTGCTCAGAGAAATGCAGGATTACATAGGCAAAACCAGGACTTGCAGGTGGGCAAGCTTTTGCAAAAATAAACACTGCTATTTTCACATAATTATTTGTGATATTCCAATTCCTCATTTTACATTCATTGGCTTAAATGTTGTAAGGGCAGCATTTGTGCTGCTTCCCGGATTTTATTTGTGCCTGAATTTCATAAGCCAGTCAAGAAGACTTTACCATCTCCTTGCTTAACGTATACTAGCTTTAAATGTTACTGCACGCAGACTTTTTTTTTTTTCTAAAATTATTTGTGCCTTTTGTATCTATCTGTATTTCACGGTGATTGCCTGGTTCGGTTGCACTGGAGCACAAAGCGGCAGTGCTGCTGGAGTTTTCCTTGGCATGAAGGGGCTTGTTGTCTGCAGCAACAGGGTTTGCCCGGCTTTTGCCTTTTGAAGCGCCTCCACCACTGTTGGCACAGATAAGGGCATCAGGATAAATGCACAAAGTGGACATAGCGCCCGTCTGCCCCCAAGCAGTGGGACACAGCAAAGGGTGCTGTGGGGTGGGTGGGATGGCTGTGGGGGCACCTGCGCCAAGGGGACGGGCAGCTGAGGGGGCTTGGAGCACCTTCTGGTCTTTAGTATGTAGAATTATGCCAGGATAAACTGTTTCCTGCAGTATCTTTGAACATTTGCTCCGCAGCAAATAAAGGCATTAAGTCTTCCCTCCTCTTCCAAATACACAATGTAGAAATAAAAGGTAATAACTGACGATATACAAACACTGAAATTTCCATTCTTCACAGATTAAATGATCCTTGCTGCAGATCATGAAAAGAGCCATTAGTGAGTGAGAAAGGAGGGCGGGGGGAATTTTGTCTTGCAACAAGCAGTACGTTCTGTGCTTTAGTAAGAGGAAGCTGCTGGAGAACTGCAGGATTTAAGTTCACTGTGGGCACAGGAGGTTGATTTTTGCCAGTGCAGGGGGACAGAGGCAGGAGAGCCGGCTGGCAGAGCAGGCAGTGACCGTGTGTCCTCCTCAAAGTTTCAGAAGTTTGTAATCCTCAGGGGGTTTTTTGAAGAGCATTTTAGCCCTTGCAGACAGGTTCTTGGTCCTCCTCTCCTCATGTCTTCAGGCGCATTTTGAAGAAAAGATTTCAACTCCTGTTTAACGAGTCAATAGTAATTATTGTTTAGTACTGGATTATAGACAGGCTTATAGAATTAAACGGAGTTGTTAGGATGTCTTTACAGCTGGCAAAGAGTTAATGACTGCAAGTTGAGATGGAATAGTTACTGCCTAGACTGATTTACTATTTTATTTCTGTGATGTCTGAAAATCTAATAAATCATTTTACTTTTATCTTGATAGTTAATTCTTTCATTAGGAAAATTAGAGGCTTCATTCTAATGTTTATCACGAGCTGGAAGGTTTTTTTCCTAATTTTTTTGTTATTATTTTAGGATTGCACTGATCACTTTTGCCAGGTTTTCATTTTCTTTATCAAGTTTTCATTTTCTTTATCATTCCTAAGCGCACTCGGCAACAGAGCGGTGGACTGGATCAGACAGCACAGCAGACCTGAGGCCTGCTTTGGAGATGCCACCCACGCTGTTTACCTTGATTTCCTGGGGAGCTGTAGATGTTTTGGAAAATCAGGCTATAAGCTCTATAGACTCTCAGATGCATAGATTTTGAGACTAGAAGGGACTGTAAAGATCTTTTACTCTCAGTTTCTGGAAAATTCAGACGAAAAGTCCTCGCTCAGCAGCAAGCAAGACCCCTTTATTCCCTCCAGTGCAGTGCAGCACTTGCTCGATATGCTCTAATTTGGTTTGAACATGCAATTTAACCTTCCCTCTTGTGCAGCGTGTTGGTTTTTGCTAAGGAAACCCACAGTGATGCCGCTCGCTGTATTTATCAGCCCGTTAGAAACAGGACCCGGAACAACCTACCTGTTTGAAATACGCTGTGCCACGCTCTGCGACGGCTGACCTGGGCCAACGCTTGAGCTCACAATTGCCCCAGCCTGACTGTTGGTTAATAACAGTGAAGTGAGAGGGCTCACTCGCCGTTACGTGTCTTGGCCGCCATCTGGTTTGGTGGTTTGCTGTGAATACGGATTTACAGGGTGGGTACAAGGGCCAAAGGAGCTCCTCTCCTGGAGCGGGGCAGGTCTAGGACGCATTCTTGCTCCCTGTGATAAAATCCCTCCCTGTTACTAGGAGTGCAGAGCTACAAGGAATGTCACTGTCTGGCTCCAGTGTAGTGAATGTTTGCAAGCTCATTTCAGCCCTCAGTGCTAATTGTATTTGTTTGAAAATACTTAATGTGGTTGTACGGAGGAAAAAAAATCCCCCAACCAAAAATGGTACCTTTGTCTTGGAGGATGCTCCTTTACCCCTACAGAATCTGTAAGCCATACAGACTCACTACTTAGGCTGATTACTTCTACAATTAATGTGCTTTGGGTTTGTGATTCTGTAAACATCTATGCATTGTAAAATGTACAGCATATACTGGAAAGTGTCTATAATATATTTTAAAAGGAATTCTTAACTAAGCTTTGACCTTGATGCACTCTGAAGGTGAAGAGGATCAATTATAGATAAAAGAAGGGAAGCTCTCAGAGGAGTTGCATACCTAAGACTTTCTCTAGGTACAATTCTAGATCTGTATTTATTGGTATTTATCTTTCCAAAGCTCAGACAAGTAGAGATGCTGTAATTGATTTTATTTGAAAGCAAGAGATGGGGCCAAAGGGCAACATTTTGGTCTTCAGCTTTTACTTTTCAACCCATATAAAGTGAGAGTTCGTACTAGAGGTGTTTAATGACATTCACATTTTTTGGCCAAATGTGTGAACGGGAGCCTCCGGCAAAGCAAACTCCACCTCTCCCAGCTTCAAATGAGTTGGGAAAGATCCTCATCCTGCCAACTCATTTTTAATTGGCCTACGCTGTAAGAAGCAATTAAAACTAAAGGCCTGATTCATAAAAAAATGTACATTCTGTTTATCTGTCTGTGTGTGTAGGGGCTTTTCCTGCACTCCGGCTAAACGTGCAGGTGGCACGTTACATTTCCAGTGCATCTTTTTGCAATTTTCTCCTTCCCTCCTTTTTCTGAGCCACAACTGACCTCCTCTTCTGGGTTCCTCTGAGTGAGTAAATGGGGGTGTGTGGTGTAAACCTTCTAGACAAAAGGCAGAGTTTACTGAGTATGTTAAAATATCCAAATAAAAGCTAATGGCTTTGTGTCAGCAGTGCTGGCTTCTTTTATCTGATTGATTTTTAGCAGCCACTGGCTTGCTAGACGGATTTTTAAAAGATCTTTGCCCACTCTGCTGGGTTTGCAAAGCCTGCAATGTTTAGAAAAAAGAGGGAAAATAAAATAATATTAAATAGTTAGTGCACAGAAGAAAAGAAATAGAGGTGAATGATCTGTCTGATGTTGAGATTCATGCAAAGCCCAAACTTGAATCGATTTTTTTTCCTTCCCATCCTTCCAAATTCTTGGTTAATAACCTGATGTCTAAATGCATTGAAACATAACGCGATTCCTTATCATTCCTTCTTCGCTAGAAATAGTTTTCTGTGGTGTGGGAGGTTTTTTGGCTGCTTTTTTTTTTTGTCTGTGAAGTCTTTTGGGATATAATTTATGTGACTGTACGGTATAAAGCTGAATCGTGCTCCATCTGTTGTGAAATACCTGTAGCTTTTAGAATGATCTCCACTCCGCACAATGCAGTGTCAGCTTTTGCTGGAGGTGGTTTGATCCAGTTTGGTTAAAATCACAGGTGATCTCCAGACTGGTTGGTTGAAGATACCCCAGGTCTCTAGTTGTTGCTACGCCCTGTCTTGGGGGCCAGGTTTCCATGCTGTATTTTTGTTCCTTTTGGTTATTTTCCAAATAACCCTGCCTGTGCGTGGATCCTGGCTGCTTCCCACCTGCTCCATGGCAGTGGTAAGGCCAAAGCCCTCGGTGGTGCTCAGCACCATCGGGGAGGCCTCTGCTTCTGCAAAGAAAACAAGTGACCAGGTTTCCACGTGCAATGTCAGCCCGGCGCTAACCATACGGCGTTTTCCGCTGAGGTAAAAATTACCCTCTGGGGGAAGGAGAAGTGGCCTCCGGTCCACCTTCAGGATCAGAATCTGATAAACAGTTTCAAATGTCAGTGGCCTGTTGTTGTTAATTAAATTGTAATGACAGATCCGTGCTGATACTATCAAGGTGCTTTTGTCCTGGGAACCCTGCGTTAAGAGGAGCCGCAACAGCAGTTTTGCTTGTTACCTCTTCCTACTATTACAGTTAGAGAGTTCATGACCATGAGCTTCCCCGAGCAGGAATATGTACTGTCGCCTGCCTGCGTGGGTTTCATGCACGACTGCCAGGAATGCGAATGTATCGAAGTATTTGGATGTTCAAGTGCTTGTTAGCCTGAGCTAACCAGCATTCCTGGTAGCAGGACCCGTAGGCACAGGTTTGTTTGTGTATTTTTTACAGCCAGACCCAAGGCCTTTAAAATACATCCGTTAACTTTTGGAGAGAAGAAGGAAATGTCTATAGCAGGGCTAAAGTTCAAAACGAAGGTGCTTGGTCAGAGAAATATCAATACGCAGCTGTCAGAAGAACTTACATTCTGAGTCACAAAAATACATTATTTTTGGGGGGGAAGGGGATGGGGGTGTGTGTTTAACTTGTTCCATTATAAATGATTAAAATCACACGATCAGTCATGGAGATAATAATAGCAGTCACCTTCTTAAAAACAACAATTGCTTTATTCCCTTATTGGTGTTTATGCCCTGAAAAGAAAAGAAGCAAATTGAGAGTGTTTCAACTGTTTTGGTGAGTGAGTGCCTTCAAAGAAGTTTTGGAGCCCTTTTCTATCCTGTTCTGTAGAGGTCAGCAAGTTTGAGGAATTACAGGCACTAAGTGAAAATGAAAACATCAAGAGGCTTGCTGTCTATCACAAGTATCACTAAATCTTTTTGAACAACCCTGGGCAGTGAATTATGGAAGCATGGAATTGACTTACAGTTTATTTCTAGTAACAGTCAGTTACTATGTCAAATCTAAAACCATTCAGAAAAGCCTATAAAAATATATGACAAACTAACCAGCAACCTCTAGATCTTTTTACATGTGTATGATTTTAAAGAATGTCTTGCTAGTGCTTGTGGAAATGAACAGACAGGACGTTTTCATGAGGCTGGGTGGTGGTTTTTTTTTGTTTTCTTCTTTTTTTCTCCTCCTCGCTCGTGTTGTTTGGCATCACAAAAAGCCTCTGGAGTAGCTTTGCTGGAGGAAGACAGTATGGTGTGTGGGCAGGGGAACAGCACAGCTCTTGCTTCTGCCTCCCTTGGTGATGCTCTTCCCCCCTACCCTCCGCACCGCTAGTGAATGCTCTCTTAGAAATCCTCCAAACTTTTATTTTGAGGAGCCTTATGGACACCGGGGAACTTCTTAGCAAAGGTATTGCACCAGCCATGGCTCACCTCAAGGTGAGAGAGAGGAGGAGAGGTCCCATGGGAGGGATGCTGGCTCAGCGAGGAGCTGACAGACCCATGTCATCTGCGTGGACCTACCAGGGTGTGCAGCAGCATCTGCCCCAGTGCTGATGAGCCTGGTCCTGCTGCTTGGCAGAGAGGGGAGCTGAAGCTTTGGGTGTAAGAGTAACATCACTGCTGTGGGGGGCAGATGTGAGGTGTTCTGGCTGCTTAAAATGAAAGTTTATAAGAGCATGGGTGCTGTTTCTAAAAGATGAGGGGGTTCAGGTTAGAGTGGTGTAATCGTTGGGCAGCTCAGGTCTGGTGTGCAGGGAGTATTTCAAAACAGCACCGTTGCATACCCCTGTGGTTTGGGTCTCCGCTTCCGATTTCCCCCTGGAGGAGGGCTCCTGGGAAGTGGCACTTCCCTAAGCGTGCTGCCAGGTCTGAAACGGTGGTTGGCTGATATTGTGACGTTTCAGGAGAGACCGTTTTTTTTGCAGGAAAATAGCCCCTTAGCCCCTTAGCTCAGGTGCTTGATCTGAGTTCCTGTCTCTCCTTGGACTGGGTGGCTAATTTTAGGGTGGGCAGGACCATCTGGACCTAATTCTCTCACTCTTAGCGATAGAGTCTGGGGACAGCTCCACAAAAACAAAGATAAATTAATTTAAAACCAGGAAGCAACTCAAGGCATAGGGTAAGTCGTTATCTAGATAGTATCATGCCAGGCAGACTGGTTATCCACCAGTTGGGTGGACCTCAATACATAGTATTTGACTCACTATGTGTGAGGGCTGTCCCGAAGAAACCAAACAGGGAGCAGGTCTTTCAAAGCTATCGTTTTGTTTTCTTTCTGGATAAGTGGCAGAGAGCATTAAATGTTTAAACATTTGCCACTGCAAGAATGAATGCAAAATGTCATGACTCAGGATAGCCATTTTGCTTTCGTTGTGGTGCTTGTGCTGGGAAAGCATCCAAAACCACGTTTGTCTTGTAAGAAATGATTTCAACATCGGTCCCCTGGCAATTGTATTTTAAAACTAACACAGCCTAATAAACTTTCGCTCATGAAACCATCAAAGTTGTGTTTACTAGCAGAACACTTGGGTCAATAAAAATACTCTACACACTAGGATTTGGGATTTTATTATTTTGCATTTATTGAGAAACAAATTGCAGAATAAAGCGGGGCCACGAATAAAATACTCCTATACACTCAGAATATAATACAAAATGTAATTAGGCAGCACGTTTTTAAGAGTCAGTACCAAAATCTAACAATACAGTGTCACCAATTGTAAGCATGTAACTGCATAATACATAATTGTCAACTGTTGAGAAAAGATCTCATTTTGATAATGCATATTGAGGTTGGAAGTCTGTTTGTTAATGACTGGTCTGAAAAATACTTACGGCTCCAGGATGCTTGACAGCTCTAACTGCAACATTGTGCCGCACAGTCAAAGAACAGCGAGTTAGAAGGAATACAAACAAAAAATAAGCCCTTTTTAGGAGCGAGGAAACAGGGTTGTTTACATTTACGGAATGTATTAAAGTCACAGTTATCCTGCTCAGATATTAGTCCCTTGTAATAAATAGATTGATTCGCTGTGATTAATTTCTTTTAATTTATATTTTATATGCACAATTTTGGCTCTACATTTGTTTTTTCAGGGCCGTTCCTGATAGCCTCAGCTTCATTTCTATGCAGAGGGCTGAGGACAGGAGTGCTCTGCTCACCTGAATATGGGCCAGAGCAGCTCTTCTTGCCCAATTTTGCAGGTTCTCAGCATAAAGCAGCCATGACCTCAGTTATTCCCTCTCTGGGATACTCCTCCCCCAGCCACGTGCATGCAGCTCTGCTTGAGCAAAGCAGGAGCCTGGGACTTCAGGATGCCGCCTGGTTTCCTTCAGGGCCGTTACCTCCTGTGTTACAGCATCACCCACACGCAAACCTGGGATCTGCTGGCTGCTGGGCACGGCTGCAACAGAAAGGTTGGGTGCCCCCCACGTTTCATCGCACTCTCTTCAGCAGCTCTGCGTGCCCGCTCCAGTTGTGCACAAAGCCAGTATTCAACACAAAAGAGCAAAGGTATATACGTTGCGCTAGCAGGTTGCACACCTTTTATTTCTGATCCGTGCTGGTTTTATTTTCTTGGCGAGAGATTAAGAAGATGTTGTTATGGTTATTCTGGATGCCACAAAAACTCTAGGTAGCATTTTGCAGTGAATTTCGAAATTTTTGAGTAGTGTTGTGCTGGTAAACTCAGATTTGAACTCCCATGGCATATATTCTGTTCCCTCATTATGCCGTGTGTTCAGGAAGCTCAGCACAACCCATTGCGACTTGTTTTCTCAGAGGGAGTGATTACATGTGGTGTAGCAGGTTTCTTTTGTGTGTGTGTGTGTGTGTGTGTGTGTGTGGCAGTCATATAAAAGCAGGTCTCTTATTTTTCTGCGTATTTGTAGTAGCTGCAGAGGAAATGTCTGTGTTGCTCTATGTTTTAGAAATGAGGTTGGGGGTCTGATGATGCCTCTGGAGACTCTGCTGGCAATGCTGACGTCTTCAGGTGGCACCTCGCAGCGACTGAGCTTGCTGCTGTCCGAGGAAGGAAGCAGGTGGTAGGATTTCCTCCCCTTCTCTCTGCCTCCCAAACCCAGAAGGAATAGCGACTAGTTTGGGCTTTGAATAAGCAAAAGAAAATACCTGGTTTGGCCAGATGCTTGCTCCTGCAGACAAGGACTTTGCATTTATTGCTGTGCCTGGAGCCACAGCAACCTGCAACAAAGCGGTACTGGGAATGGGTTTCAAGGTCATCTTCAGAGCAATGGCTCTGACCAAAAGGCAGGGAAGGCGCTGGCTGGAAACAGACCAAAACTCCTTCGGTGTCCCGGAGAGCACAGTGGCTCTCTGGGCACCTCTCCAAAAACTGGGGAACTTCACCAAAATAAGAGAGGATCTGGGCTCTTTCCCTCCTTTCTGCTTCCTCACCAAATCCCCCACCCATTTCATTAGCAGACTTTTAACGGAAACTTTTGGAAGGAGGAGTTGCACACTTTAATTACAGAATTTAACCTACCAGTTATATTGCTTCTAACATCAAGCACTTCTTTTTTGTTCTCGGTCATTAGCCTTATTGGAGCAAACCTTGCTACAAGACTGACCTGCATACAGTATGCCTACTTCTTTGCTTTTCTCAATGCATGATGTATTTATCTTGCAAATGTACATTTTCTTCTATTTTCCCTTTGTTTTCTTTTAAAACACCATTTAACCATCGACAAGTTGAAGCAATTGCCATAGAAATACTACGTACCAAAGTCTGCTCAGACTCGGTGCTGCTTCATGATTACAGTGCACCAAATTTCCAAATCCTGTTGCCTACCAGCACCCTGATACAGAGAACCTCTGCTCTAAGGGGGCTGAGGGGTACAGACATGTTAGCCTGGGTTTGGCACTGGGCGGAGGGCTGCAAAGCAAGCCCCTTAAGCAGGTGGGGTGGCTGGAGCATTTGGAAGCATCTTCTAAATTAGGGAGTCACACTGGGGACCAGAGCCACCAAGGAGCAGGTGCCTGCACGCTGCCTTTCCCCTCCTCTCAGCCGCTCCCAGCTTTTGTCTCGGACTCATAGCTCCGCTCTGCTGCATCCATGGGATGGCCAGGGACACCGGGGGCTTAATGGGAAGTTGTCAGAAATAATTGCGCTTCTACCTTTTTGTGCTGTCAGAGGGGAAGATTTTAAACTCCGTGTGAAAGCTGGATGGGAACAGGGATGGACAGTGGTCTTCGGACCATTACAACCTACTTCCTCTAATTTTTAAAATTTATATACTTTGTAATGCATTATTAATTTTCTTGTGAGTGATATGACTTTCAAGGCTATCAAGGGACTAATCTATTTTTTACATGGAGTAGAGAAGGATTCTAGGTTTGTACAAATAAAATACTCCCTGGAAGCAATACAACTGAAGTGATATCTGCAAACATCACGGCTTTACCTCTCTTCTGAGCAAACATCAGAGTCTCTATAGAAAGTTAACACTTTAATTAGACAGAATTTCAAATGATCGTGTATGTCTGCTATTAAGCTAAAGCGTTTGTATCCTTTTTCATGAAGATTACTTTCTTTGTACAGGACTGAGCTGGGTATGTTCAGGAAAAGATATCCAAATCCTTAGTTTAACGATATTTGGGAAACACACATGATTAAACAATCACTGGAATTAGCGGAAATCCAAAAATTGGGTTGCTATGGGTATAGTATATTTGCTTAATTCTAGTTGATTGTTCCTTGCCTGCAAGGAAAATTATGTGTAGTTGCAGAGGTTTAAATATGCTTTTTTCAGTGGAACTACAGGTATCATGGTTTCAGAGGTCTAAGTGTGGAGATAATTTTGGTTTTTGGGTGTTAAACAGTAGCGGATATGTGCACAGTTATTTAATATAAAATCTGGTGGAAATAAATAAGATCCAGCAAATGTTTATTGGGCAGTTGCGTCTGACACATTAACAGAAGATTTAATCTGCTGAATTAGACTTTTTTTAATGTTTGAAAAAAGTAGCATGGTTGCAGTAAAATAGTCTTACTGAAGAGTCAAGTGCAGATGAGAAACGTGGTGTGATTAGAACGTGCCGTTGCACGAACAGTGAATATTTTTTAATGATTCACATTTCATGCATATCCAGTTCACAATTTATCTACTTTTTCTTTTCCTTGGGTGCTATTAGCTACAAATCCTAATACCAGCCTGTCTGCTTTGGAGGGAAAATGATGTCCATTTTTAATCTCCGCTGCCTATTTCCTCCTCTACACTATGTGAAATTCCTGTCAGTGATTCCGACTGCGGGTACCTCTGTGTGGAAACGTGAAAACCCGGCAGGCGCAAGTTGCGGTGCGAGCTCTGGTTGGTGCATCTGATGTACCAGGATGTACCCATGGCACTGAGATAGCACTGAGTATCAAATGAGGTCTCATTTGGATAACGGTATCTGCGCTGGCTGCGGAGTTTGAACCTTTCCATATTAAAAGTAGAAATGTTTGGTGCTTGCGCTGAGAGGCAGCTTAGCTGCGCGCTCTCTTGCAGCTCCAAAGGGTAAAGCAAAGTTTCTCCCCACCCTTTAGGACCCGGCACTGTCTGAACTTTTTCCTATGTTGGAAAAGTAGGCAGGAGTCACTGTCCATCTATTTCTGTGTCCATGGTTGAATGTCAGAGGTAACACACCTGAGAAAGGCAGGGCAGTTCTGTTTCTTAGGGCTTTCCTCTTGAAGTCTGAACTGTGTTGGTGCATCTGAGAAGAGGTGGTGCAGGATGGTGGGTACAGAGACTTGCTGAGCATATGGTATAAATCCAAGCACCTTTCCAGTTCAGCTATAAGTCAGACCTGCTGGCATGTTCCTCAGCAGGACTACCTCTGTGGGCAGGAGTCTGTCTGCAGCAGATCCTCTGCCCACCTCAGCCCACCCAGACCCAGGGTGAGAGAAGGGGACTTGCCATGCAGCTCTTTTCACGGCTGTTTCATGGTGCCAGGACTTGACCTGCCATCCTGTTTGCAGACTTCCCACAGCCAGAGCTTCATTATCACGTTTGGGTGGTTATTGTCATATCTGTGGCAGCTAAACATTATGTGGTTTAACGGTGGGCTTAGGTTTGGCGATGCCAGAGGGAGGTTACCGCTCCACACTGCCATGTACCACTGCAGGTTAACAATTCCATTTTATGCTTTGCGGTCTAGCCTTGGTCCTCTTTACGTGGGGGTAGTTTGCCAAGCACTCCACTGGCACGAAATAAGCCAGCACAGCTGATGACAGGAGGGTACCTGCAGAACAAGGGAATCCTTGAGTGATAACTTCCAAAAATTGTGCTCTTATTCTCTGGGAGCTGGTGTTGGAGCTGGTGTGTGATAATGCTCAGTCTCAGAAATGGTCTTTTGGAGGCGTTCTGTTTAGTAATCTTTGCAACCTTGAGTAGTCCTGCATAAAAAAAATGCTCTCTAGGGATCACGGAACACAAGGGTGAGTCCAAACCACCACCGATCTCAGGGACAAGCAGCAGCAAGCATTGCTCAACCCACAAGCTAGGGCGTGTACTGGGCACTTCTCACTCGTTGATTCCCCTCCATGGCCCTGTGGGGACCCTTGATCTCCTTTCCAGGTTTTGTGGTGCAGTTTGCCCTGTGCAGGGCACACACATTGCTCAAAAGTGTAGAAAGTTCCAAAAGTTTTGTGTTCTGTTCTGATGGGTCCTACTGTAAATGCCTGGGGGGGTCCCTTGGCTAGGTCTGTGTGCAGCTGTTGTATCACTGTGTGCTAGAGAGCAGGGATGGAAGAGCAGGACCATCTGAAAAGCTCCAATTCTACTGTGGTTCAGAGGAGAGAGCTACCTGCCTGTCAAAACCTGAAAAAAACTAGTTTTGAAAGACAAATAAACCTCAAAGACTTCTTAATTAGTATGGTACTGTGACTGGGTTACCCAAAGTTTGCTTGGAGCCGTAGTACCCCCCAAGAACACGCACATTTTGCACTTAGCTCTGAAACCGACTTTCTCTGTGGCCCTGGGCAAGTCACTTAACTCCCCGTTGGTCATTGAACTGCAAAGTGGGGATAACGATTCCTGCCTACCGCGAGGTGGGTTGTGGCAGAATAAATTAGCTGTTGGCTTTTAAAGCACTTTAAAGATGTACTGCAAAGCATTAAGAGCACTTGTTTTTATGAAGACAGTAATGGTTAAATGATAATTCTGCGCTCTCCCTGAATTTGTTAGTTTTAAAGTGTGAGTGTTATGCTTCTACAATATGCCATTAATCCAAACAAATTGCTAAGCCTTTGTGTGGTGTGTGAGAGAGCCCATGAATTTACCTTTCTGTAGCTGTAAATGCAGTGGAAAGGATTTGAACTTCCCTTCTCACCTCGAAGCCTCTGGCAAACTGGTCACTGACATAATAAATATTCAGCATTTAATAATGCTTCACTTTTCCTCTTTAAACCATTAGTTGCTTCCTGCTTGACTAAGAAGAATTTCAAATTCAATTCATTAACATTTCTTTAAATAGCCCTCTGAACAATGCCGGTTTGGTTTCCTTGTTACGTTCTGTCACTAATAGCGGTTTTTACTTCTAACCTGTTATTAATTAGAAATAAAGACTGGATCTCTTCAGTTCTGAATTAGTTTTAGTGCCTCTTTTCTCGGATGCCAAAGAGGGTCTTTTTTAAGCCTAGTGCGTCCTATTATATAATTGTTCCCAGGGTAAATAATTTAGCTGGTCAGAGAAAGTGCACTTCTCTCCGCCTTGAGTGGTCAGCCCGGCGGCGGGCAGCGAGGCATGCCAAATCCGAGGCAAAGAGGAGCACAGCTGCATGAAACTTTCATTAGGGCCGCGGAGGTATGAGGCCGCTTCTCGGCGGTGCTTTCGGCGTGACCCCCGGGGCTGCCCGCGACCCCGCGGGGCGGGCAGGACCTGCGGTGGCCGGCGCTGGCGGGGCAGCGCTTCGCAGCGGCTTAACGTCTTTGCCGTGAAGGACAAATGAACAGGCGCAGATCGTCTCAGCCACCCTAATCTTTTCTTTCCCTACTTCAAAGCCTTCTGTGTTGCATCTCGGTCTGTAATTACCCTTGAGGTATTTCAGACTCGAAGCGACACCAGGAAAATTGCACTTCCCGATAATGGGAGTCCAGAGTTGTGTTTAATCAATTATGTAGTTGGTCATGAGACTGGCTTTTTAGTTACAAGAATTTTAAGGCCAACCCCTTACGCCCTGGCTGAGGAGAGCGACAATACCAAATTAAAGAAACACTATCCATTTGATGTAGCTTAATCTAGGCTTTACCTGCTTAATTAAAAACATGCTGCCAATACCCACTTACTCCTCCACGCTCTAAAGAGCCGGTCGAATGTGACGCTGTAATTTCCTAAGCAAAACTGCTTGAGTTAGGTGGAGCTGCAACACTAATTTTTACGGATATAAACAGATCCACTCAGCAGCAGCGTCTCCAGATTTGTTGGAGCTGGTGGCAGTGCTGTAGCGCAGGGCTCGGAGGTGTGTGGATGCCGGAGAGGAAACGCGAGCTGAGCTGGGAATTGCGAACGCACAGCCTTGCTAACTCACTTTGAAAGATACATGACAGCCAAAAGCTTCACTCCTCAGAAGTAATGGAGTTGGCCGGGGTGGGCGCGGGTGCCAGGGGTGAGGGAGTTCCAGTGGAATAAATTCAGATGATGGTAACTTACTAGATGCTCTGAGATGTGTAGTTAACTGGTGGTGGGAAGGTCTTGCTTTGGGAAGCTGGTAATGGTGCTTCAGACCAGCTGAGGTTAAGTGATGGCATATGGCCGTCCTTACAGATTCGGTGTGGCGGGTTCGGGGGGAGGGAACCTGCCCACAGGGCTGATGAAACCTGTCCTGTCTCGTGCATTGAGCCCGCAGAAGCTGCGTGACTGGGCTGGCTTTCCCCATACCTGGGCTGACGCCTTTCTGCCTCCCAGTTTCCATGGCCTTGCTCCCTCCTGCCAGGCCACTTTCTGGCCTGCTTTCCCGTATGCTGGATCCTTGTCTATCTGATTTCTCCCTTCTACCTCAATCTCCAGCTGCTTTTCAGCAACACTCAGCAAGCCGCTAACTGCACTCTGCTTGCCTGCTTCTCCACTTTGGAAAGTCTCGTGAAATCTCAGTCACTGGTGTTTTTCATCAAGCGTGAGGTACAAGTTTGATGCTATTTCAGATCTGCTTCACTTGGGAGAGAGCAGAACTTTCAGAATTCAAAACATCTTACAAATTCATACATTACTTTGGTTACCTCTGTGTCTGCCAGCTCTTTGCCTGTTATGTCAGTTTGTTGCAGAAATATTATTGTCTCTGAATTTAAGATGTCCGGGAGAGTTGATGATACGTGAGGAGTTATTGATTGATGTATACATTTATACCTCTTTTACAAATTCTCCTTTCTCAGACAGCATTACAGAGAACTCTCCCAGAAGAAGGCAGCTTTGAATATCTTATGCACTTGTATGGTTACAACTGGGATATCTGTAGCATGGAAGGTAGGTTATTCCTTAGGCCCTTTTTCTCTCCTCTAATTTTAGACTAGTAGCACTATGCAGGAGGAGTTGTTGTTGCTAGTCACACAAAGCCGGTGGGCCGTCTTGTTGGGAATCACTCGTTGCCCTAACCCAGTTTCAGTTAGTCTATTAATATACCACTGGAGTCTGGCTGGAGTACAAAGTCCTCTGTGGCCAGGCCAGTAGCAATGTCTCTCTCCTGGAGCAATTATAGGAGAAGTTTTACGAAGATGATAATCCAGATAAAAGCGATTGGAGGGGCACAGCAGAGAGAAAAAGAAGCAGTGGGGGAAAGCCAGCTTGGAGCTCCAAACTGTATTCCCTGAGCTAATGGGGGTTCAGTGGAGGGTGCGATCCGTTATGAAAAAGACGTACCTTGCAAACACAGCCCCAGACTGCTCTTGGAGAAAAGAAAAATAGCCCTTACAGTAGCAAAACTGAACTTTTGAATCTCCTCTTCTCACACCATTCGTGTGTGGGTGGTGGCAAGTCCTCTTTCAAGCAAAGCTGTGATGTTAGCACTGATGCAGCGGCAACTCTTTCTGCACCGCTGGGGGTGCTTGCTGCTGCAGCACGCCCCTGGTCCAGGCGCGGGGTTAGCCAGCATAAGCATGTCAGCTTTAGCCCGGATCCGTTCCCTGATCGTGTTCACTATATTGGTGCATGCGCGCTTGTGCTGTCTTAATGCGCTCGTGGAGCTCCGGTGTGTGTTGCTTCATTGCCGATTATGCAGATGGGCTGATACGAGACCGGTCCCTGGAGTGCCGCTTCCATACCAGTGATTTAGCTGTGTAACTCTCTGTAACGAAGCTTATTGAGGATGGCAGCCTGGGCTGTCCCGTGGAATTCAAGATACGTTATTTTGTTCAGCGGATATTTTTAAAGGATTTTAATTATGTGCATGGTTAATAAATGTCATGCTGTCCATCTTCAGTCATGCGTACACGTGCAGGGTGCTGCTCAGGTACCCACCAGCCTGTAGTGAGGATGATGTGCAGCCGTATTTGTGGTGTATAATTACTTGGCTTGCTTTTGGGGCAAGCACAGGAAGCGACTGTTCCCACCACCCTTAACAGTCCCTATATGACACCCTGTCATGGTTTAACCCAGCAGGCAGCTAAAACAGCCCCACAGCTGTTTGCTTAGCCCACCCCCACCCCATCCACTGGGATGGAGGAGAGACTCAGAAAAAAAAGTAAAACTCGTGGGCTGAGATAAAGATAGAAAAGGAAGAGAATAATAACAATAATAATAATGATAAAAGGATATACAAAAGAAGTGATGCAGAGCACAACTGCTCACCACCCACAGACCACTGATGCCCAGCTAGTTCCCCAGCCGCAGTTTAAAACCTCAGCCAGCTTCCTCTGAGTTATACACTGAGAGTGATGTCACATGGTATGGAATATTCCTTTGGCTGGTCTGGGTCAGCTGTCCCGGCCATGCCCCCTCCCAGCTTCTTGTGCGCCCCCAGCCTACTCACTGGTGAGGCAGTGTGAGAAGCCAAACGATCTTTGATTTAGTGTAAACATTGCCTAGCAAACCCCAAAATGTCAGTGTGTTATCAACATTATTCTCATCCTAAATCCAAACCACAGCACTGAACCCGCTACTAGGAAGGAAATTAACTTTGTCCTGGCTGAAACCAGGACACAGACCAATGCACTGAGTATGTGATTCCTTAACGTATCTGCAGCTGAGAATGGAAGTGGTTGCTGTCCAATCTGCAGCCAAGTATACTGTCTTAATTTGCTCTGACATAAAATTATTTCCCCCCCTTCTTATTTCCTCATACAAAGCAGGGATAGAGATTGTTACTGTAGAAAACTGAGGTGTCAGGACACACCTCGGGCTTTAGATCTGAAAGATGAGGAAACAGGGATCATTCTGTTTTCTTGGGTTTTGCAAGGCTATTTGTTAAACAAGCCATTTGTTATTTATTCCAAATCTTGCGGTGGTGGCTCCTGAGGAGGTTCAGTGTGTTGAGGTAGAAGTGTACCTTCCCGGTGGTTCAGATCAGATATGTCCAGATTGCCATGGTAAGTGCCAGCTCTAGCAGCACAGCGAAATGGGTGAGTCACAAAACTGTCGCTGCGTACTTTTAGGATTGTAGTTCTTCCTCCACTTAGGAAAAAAAACCCTTTTCCTTGCACCTGGCTTAAGGAATACACCTTGGGGAGTCCCTAGATTTGGCTTCAACACAGTGGGGCATCAGTTCAGAACTTTCTGTGCAAGTGCACAAGAGATGTGCTAATACGTCTTAGGACCCCAAAATTTGTATTTCTCTTTCTGTACTTTCTGTTTTGGTTTGGTTGGGGTTTGTTTATTTTTTCTCTTTTTTTTTTTCTTCTTCTTTCTGCTTTTCATTGACCACCGGCTATGACCATATGGCTTCTCTGCTGTTTTCCTCTGTGTCTTCTACCCTCCTGCTCTGAACATATTATAATGTTCATGAGACATTTTAATATCAGTTCTGGTCTTGCCTAGCAGCATAAAACATATTGTGTATTTGCATTTTTTGGTTTAATCATTATCTTAATATTTTTGGGCAGTAGCCACAGAATCTTTTTCTCTCTGTCTCATCTCATCTTTAAAGCAACAGTTCGTGCTTCTCCCTACCACACCCCCACTGTTACACTTGCTTTAAAACCATAGCTGAGCGGTGGTTTTGAAGGAGGAGGTGACAGTAAACGCGTCTGTAAGACAAATTTCAGAAGCTCCTGTTACTCCAGTCATCTTTGGAGCAGGCCTTCAACACTGACATTTATTAGTCAGAAAGAGCTATCAGACTCTAGCTGAGGACACCTGGAAACGTAACTCCTACGGAGGGATGATCTGGCATTAAACAAGTTCTGAAGATTAAAGTAATCCCAGGAAGCCTTGAATTAGCAGGAAAGCCCTCCATCTTTTGCACTCTGGCTACAGAAGACTCTTTCCTTCTTTTTTTTAATCTCACTTATACCTTGGGTGATATAGCCCAGAGAGGAAGTGTCGCCATGACCAGTAATCCCTTCTTTTTTTCAAATCCAGCTTGACTTTTCTGGTCTTGGCGCTAAATTCAGTCCTGATGCAACTGGTGTTAATTTGGGTGTCCTTACACCAATTGTGCCTGGGCTAGGTTTGGTCCTGAATGTCAAACTCACTGTTTGCATCTTGGGATTACCTCATGATCTCCTTTGTAATCCTTTTACAAACATATTTTCTTTTCTCATGACAAACCTAGTTAGTGGTGTTTTCAGCAAATATGAATACCTATATTGAAGGTCCTCTCTCAAGTACAGATTTGCCATGACCTAACATTAATTTGACCTTCCACAGCATCTCCTAGGAAAGTATTTTGCTCACATTGATTAATCAAACTTCACAGCATTTACTATGTAAGTAAAAATTTGTTATCCCCAGGTTAGAAACAAAAAGGCTGATGGTCAGAATTTTTTTTTTTCAAAATTGCTTCAAGATTTAAAAATACAGATAAACTGTCCTGGCTTTTAGATCTCTGCCGTATTTCCAAGACCTCTACCTTGGCACCGGTATTATCTGCATGTTTTCCTTACTGACATTCCTATTCTCCACTAGCACATCCTCATTGTCTTTCCCTTATTTGTCTTCCTTTAATCTTCAGCCTAAAATATTCCAAAGCATTTGCCTTTACTGTCCTGTCAAAGTCTGAGAAAGGGATAAAATTGTAGACCCTGTGCCAGCTGGCGGCTCAGCAGCTGGGAAAGTGTGAGCGCTCTTGAGTCTGAGAAAACACCTCACGATGTCTGAAATGGCCAAAATAGGTTTTTTTTCAGAGAGGTCCTCTCCAGCAAATGAAGTGCCTATCTTCACCTGGTTCCACTGAGACAAAGATTGATGTGCTTTTTCTTTAGAACCACCTTTAAAAATGCAAGAACAGGACTGGAGAAGGAACGAGCTGTGGTGACGTTTTCAGTGCTTTATGTTAATCTAGATTTTTTCCCCAGTTGAGGCGAGATGTGAGCTGTAAAAGGGGGAAGGTGATGCTAGGACTTGCCTCCGCTGCATTTGAGGACATGCAGGTGCACAAACTTGGAAAATGGCTTACTGCAGGGCGTAAAACTGCCCCTGGGATGCCAGCATCACGCAGTGCTGAGATTCTCAGCACCAATACCAAAAATGCTGCATCTTGTCTTCTGACATGCACACCAAAATCTGTTGCAATAGCCAGCAAATGCAAGGAACCTCTCTCTTTGCCTTTTTACATGTTACTCACTGTTCTTTGATGGTAGGCTCTTATTTAGAGAGAGATCTGGTTTCAATTATTTAGATAAAAGATGCTGGGTAGAATTACACACCAGACAAGCTAGGCTGACTTGTCACAATCTTTTAAGATATCTTTTCTTTTTTTTTGAGGAATCTTAATTTTTTCCCCTTAGAGAAAATGATTCATAATCATAAATAAGTGCTTGGAAAATGTCACCTCAAGGTACTACAGATGAGGCCTTCCAGGCTTATGAAGCTATAGAGGAGTTAGCTAATGTGACACTTTTTTCTTTGCTCATTTGTTTTCTCTTTGCGGAACAAGGGCTCCTGCTTCACTCAAAATGAGAGAAAAGCATTTTAACCAGCTACGTGGAGAAAGTGGAAATGCTCAGTTTTGCTTAGATATTCCATCGCTGGATTTTGTACACTCTCCACAATAATCTACAATCAAAACAAATTATAATTTTCCTCTTTTATGTATTTGAGAGGGTATTTTTTTTCCACATCTACGCTCTTAAAGCTCAACAAGCCTCCTGTTCAGATCATGCAACTGTTTGGATTATGAAAGATGCTTCTTGATGGATTATGAACTTGCTTTAAACTTCTTCCTTTCCTGTAATGTAATTCTAACTCCTTAGCTCACTCTCCTGCCACGAGAAACTTTTATTTTGTATCTTCAGTGAATTATACTGAATTAAGAATAGGTTTTTCTTCTCATTTGTTTTTTATTTGTATGTGCTGACAGTAATTGTTTTCTAAGGGTTTGATTCAAAGGCTATATAAATCAGTGGAATTTGGTTTACAAATTATAGAAAGCAAGACTGGAAGGGATATCAAGAGATCAATTGATCCAAACAAGACCTGCTGTATCTGTTTCTGACAGATGCTTCTCTAATCTACTCTTAAAGATCTCTGGTCACTATTTTTACTCTTAAAAGAATTTGCTAGCACCCAACTGATTTTCCCCTTCTGGGCATTATTTCTTATCCTGTCCACTGCGGACAGAGAGAACAAAGCAGTTCCCTTCCTCTCGGAAGGAGTCTCCAGTACCCTTGAAGACTCTTTTCCTACATCCCTCAGTTTCTCTTCTTGAGGATCAACAGCACTGTTTGTTTGGTTGTCACACATGGTTTATGTTGCTCTCATGTGAATTCTGGCTTTTGGATGTCTGTCTTGACTCCTGGCACCCAAAGCTGGAAGCAGAAGTCCACCTGACACCTACCAGTGCTGACTGTAGAGAGAGGTCTCTGTGCTGGGGAGAAGCCACACAAAGGGCCAGAGGTCTTGGACGTGACGGCAGACATCTAGCACAGCACAGGTGGCTTGGGGTTTTTCTTCTTGGTCTACTCACAGCTGCTGCTTCAGATTAAGGCTTATCTAAATTATGCCAGGAGCAATCAGTCAAGTTAAAATATTCCAGAAGCTAAAGACTGCCTGTGTGTGGGAAACTTAGCCACGTGCTTTATAGCGTTGGCCAAGGGAGATGGTATAGGGCTTTCTGACACCTGGGAATTTGTCTGCTGATTAGATCTTTCACTGGTGGAGCATAAAATACTCCCCCCCGCAACGTATTTTCTGTAACTTAGTTGTTGATAGCCTGCAAATATCTTAGTGCTATCCCTTAAGCACTTCTAAGGGAACGTTCATCACCTGTTTTCTTTCAAATGACTTCAGAAAGACCAAAGGGGAGCTGACATGACAAATCATAGGGTAAAACAGATTATTAGAAGCAAGGAAGCATCCTTCAAGATGCTGAAGTTGTATGGTCAAGAAAGAAAAGGGAGGACAAGGCTCACAAATCTTTAGGAGCCTTTCAAAGGAGTCCCCAGGCAAATGAACAAAGAGATTTGGGTGATATGGTCCTCAGGGAATTCACAAAGGCATTTGAAATAGTGCTTCACCCAAGGGTCTTACAGGAAATAACCTCCGTAAGTTTCTCGCATGGGTAAATAATTGTTTAAAAGATGAGAAACAACAGAGAGGAACAGAGAGGTCATTTCCACGGCAGAACCTTGCGGAGGCCTGTGCTACAGCCCATATTGTGTAGTATTTTCATAAACGTTCTAAAAAACCAGGATGAACAATAAGATGACAAGTTTGGAGGTGATGCCAACTTATTCAAGATAACAAAGGCAAGGGCTGACTGCAAAGAACCGAGGAAGGGCCTTTTCATACCGTGTCCCTGAGCAGTAAAGTGGGAGATGAAATTCAGTGTCGATGTACGAGAGGAAGAGAGGTGGGGTGAAAGTCCCAGCATTGCATTGATGATGATGAGCATGGAATTGAATACTATCACTCGGGGGAAAAAAGATGTGCTTATAACACTGTGCTTTGAAAGCATCACCTCAATGCTTAGTATTTGTTAAAAAAAAACCCCAACAGACTTACTGTTAGGAGCTATTAGTAAAGTAATACAAAACAAAAGAGACACAAAAGAGGAGCCACTCTTCAGCACTTTAGACATCCATGCTTTGCCCACATCTTGAATGCTTGGTTCAGTTCCAACCCTTCAGACACAGCAGGAGTGGAAAAGACATGGAAAATGAGTGATTAGACTCAGGGAATGGCTTTGTATGAAGAATCATAAAATAGTCTGGAAGTCTTCGGCCTGGAAAAGAGATGAGAGGATATGATGGGCTTGTAAAATGCTAGCACTGAGATGAAGAACAGGGATCGATGGTTCAGTGTTTCTTCCAACGCAAGAGTAAAGGAACATGAAATAAAGCTATTGAGTTAGGCTTCAGAGGAAACCAAAGGAGTTGCTGCTTCATGGCACGTGCAGCAAACACAAGGAACTCCTTTCTGCATGACATTATGGATGCTGAAAATTTTCAGGTGTTTAGAATTAGCTGCTCAGATTTACAGGAGAAAAAATTGTCAAGGGCTGTTATATGCAAAGACACCATCTCTGGCTCAGAAAATCTGTGCCCTGCAGGTTGCTGCAGACTGAGTGTTCCAGGCGGTATTATTGTATGGGCTGGTTCTGTTCTCCTCTTCCCTGGGTATCTGCTGTTTGTGACTGTCGGGGACAAGTCCCTGGATCTGCCTTTGGTCTGATACGATGCTGCTGCTGTTATGTTCACTCTGCCTTTCTTACGGGTGTTCAGCCATTGTGGCTCTTACTAGTTTTAATGGATTATTTTCAGTGGTCACAGCAAATTGTCCAGTTACTCTCAAAGAAATCCAGCCAGGATAACGAGAGCTGGCCATTTCAGGACTGTAGCAATATAACCTAAAAGTAGAAGAATAAAATAATGCTGCAAAAGCCTCAGTCCCCTTTAAAGGAGTAGTGTGTGTGTGTGTGTGGGGGGGGGTAAGTACCTAAACAGTCATATATCAGAGCGGCATGTAAAATGTCCAGCTGAGGAGTGTTATTAATGAAGTGGTGAACTTTAAGTCCATGCATAACATGCCTCCAGTAGGAAGGTTCTTATTTCCAATGCCTGGGGTAATCTAGCAAGATCCTAGCCATATCTTTAATGAACAAGGTAGGCTATCAATCAACAGGGAGATGACACAAGCATTTCA